>CM052080.1:8454358-8689244 GCA_020010945.3 Muscidifurax raptorellus
CTCTCTCTCTCTCTCTCTCTCTCTCTCTCTCTCTCTCTCTCTCTCTCTCTCTCTCTCTCTCTCTCTCTCTCTCTCTCTCTCTCTCTCTCTCTCGTCATCTACTACTATAAACACCTAGACAACTCAGGCGGATAATAATTACTTCTGGATACAAAAACCACGGTGGATGAACCACATGGACCTCGCCTTCAGCAACCTTATACTCACAGATGCTGTCCCCAAATGGTTAAAATTCTATGCCTCAAAAATTATAAACAAAGAGATTAAAGCCATATATATGTGTGTGTGCATCTCTATATATAATTATTAATTCTGTATATAGTTAAGTCAGGTCGTTTTTTTATTAAACATAACATTTTTATAGAACAACACATCAATTATTCTTATTAAACGAACTTTTAAAATTGTGTAATATATACAACAGTTCTGAAGCAGTAGCATGAATAAAAAAAACTGACGAAAATCATGTTCAATGCTCAGAAACGGCTTAAAATACTAACCAGTGCATTCGAGACTACGCATGGACTGGAGAAAAACTGCGGATCATTTCTACTAGGGAAATGATGAATTAAAAGAAAAAAGTTAGTGCACATTTAACGGTACAGTGAATTGATAAAGTTTTTGAAAACAATAACTAGCGAATTTAAATGAAAAAAATCCGATGATTTTATGTCTACAAACTATGGAAATCATTACACAGTATTTCATACACCTGCAGTTTTAGTTAAGGCATTTATTGTTTATTTAAACAGCTCAATATGGAGCATTTTTATTTTTCTCCCCTTTGCAAACTTTTGACTATTTGGCAACAATAATAATTTACTTGGCAATTTCAACTCCTGTGGAGAATTTCTATAGATATTTTCTCAGTAATGCACATTTACAGAATAGTATGTCTGCAAACATTTGCACAAAAGTGTACGAATCGAGGTGGGTAAATGGTTTGGTGCCATACATACGCATGAACAAAGAATATAAATTATTATATATAATTATTATTCGGGGTCGATGACTAGGTGCGTATAGTCTGTAGTTTTTTAAATGTAGATGTGAATACTATTGGGGGACAGGGTTTAGATGTGAATAATGTTTTAGACCGATCTCTAGGTGCGTATGGTGGCCAATGATAAGATCCAGGTGGTGCGCCTGTAGTCTTTAGGGTCTAAAATGGAGTATTATATAATGAAGATTTATGAAACTGCTCGGAAAAATAAGATTAAGAATCATATATCTAAAATATCGGAATTTCTTAAAACTCTCAATTTTAACTAATTGAAAAATTGGACATTTAGTTTCTATGAACCGGATTGCATTTTTTGCGAGAATGAATATATTTACATCTTTAAGGGAATACATTTTAAAGAAAACAGTTTTTATTAAATTAATTTTTTGCAATGACTATTCATAAATCACAATGCTAAAAATTTAATAATATTATAAATCTACGAATAGCTGTTTTTATCACTATCAATTTTATGTAGCTTTACAGTGGGTGTTAGATTTCAGGATTCCCTTATTATTCTAATATATATTTTGGAGATTAAAAACGAGATGTGACAGTTGAAAATTATGTGTATAAAGAAATTTAAATACCCTATGTATGTGTGTACGGGGTTAGATCTTATTAATAATTAAATAATAATCTCTTATTAATACGAACATTAAAGTAGATTTTCAATCGGATATAAGTTTTAAAATGTAAATAATTGATTATTGGAATTATTTAAAATTTTTAGATTTGTTATAATATACATTTGAACATATTTATCTGAGAGAACGAGAATACAAAAGTTAAAAAATAATTTCAGCATACATAGTATAATAAATACAATGTAAAATGTATTAAATCATTTGTTTAGTATTCCGATTAAAAGGTTCTATGTATTCTTTTGGTCATCAGACATTTTTTAAAAAAATGGTAGTTTCTGGATACATAAATTGTAAATTATCGTGAACTATCTTACATGCGAGGTGCATGTAAATAAATAAAAAGGTAATGTTTTTGCTGTGATTCTTTTTATATATTATTCCAATAAACTGCTAATGCCGATTGCTAGGGTACCCCGAACGGTCATCTGAATAACTAAATTTACGAACAGTGCAATTGTAAGATATTTAAATGATTTTGTTAATTTTTTATGAATAAAAGTTTAGAACATGATAAACAGCGCACGAAGCACGCTGAGATTTCCTAGTATCTTATACATATACTGTAAAAAATTTCATGTAAGATTACCGATTTCCCTATAAGGAAATCACATTATTGAGCGATGTAAATTTACATGCGTTATGTGTCTTTACAATCTTGATGTAATTTTACTTCACTGAGCGGTTTTCTACCACTATCAGCAATATTTTTCCTCTGCTGGTCAGTGCAACTTTACCGCGCGCTATCTCTAAATTGCGCGGTAAAAATACGTGAAAATAGGAATTTTACAGCGATTTTACAGGTTTACAAAGGTCTCCTGTGTAATTGAAACCCTGAGGCTATTAATTATAGTCTATTCCAATTTCAATCACACGTGGCCGAAAGCCTGTGCCTATTTCTTGGAGTGCATTCAAAAATTTTTCATGGAAATATACCCTTCAGAAGGTACTTGAAGCAACAATCAAGCAATAGTTAAAAAAGTTCTAACGTTTATACAAAATATTTAAAAAATTGACATAACAGAGATAGATTTGTAAACATTTCTTCTTACAAAGTAGAAATTAGTATACTACCCTTGCAGTTTGTTTCGTATCTTTCGTATGACCATTCCAAAAGTAAAAAGAAAATGAAAAAGTAGTTATGTACTGAATAATAAAGTATTCTTTGTAACTTAATGTAAATCATAAGTTGGGCATTCTTTCATGTATATTTACTACCATACTGTAATTTTACCGGTTAAAGCGGTAAATTTACAACGCTCAGCGTCGATATCGATTGTTTCCAATGCTCAGCAGTGCAATATTACATGAAATATTTTACAGTATATGTACGGAAATATCTTTTAAGATTCTTTACTTCCAGAGTCCATCGCTGGCATAATAAGAGGTATAACTTTTAAAATTGTGTAGTATGTACAGCAGTTCATTCAGCAGTGCCTTAGCAGTTTCTAAGCTGTGAAACTGAGCAGTTGGTCTCGCCCAATTATTAATCTGCCGAGCATTTTGACCGCTCTATTTTCTACCAGGGTTTTAGCAAAAATATAGACCGCAATAAAATCCGTAATAAAATGGATTGGCGTGCCGCAACCCAACAGTATAGGTCGCCCACGCCGTGCTTATAGTTATAGGTATACTTACCTACTATACGCTCGGGATGTGACATCACCAAGTGATAGTAAGATCTCTTTTAGCTTTTACGAAGACTTTTCCTCGGCAAGAGCTACGTTCATCTCTTTACTTGCATGTACATGTAGTCAGCAGTAGCCAACTCATCTCTGTTCAAATTCTAGGCGGTTACAGCTAATTACCCGACGTTGAGAAGAGAATATTTATACATAAATCTTAAATATTTAAATCCAAATAACCCCCACATGCTAGTTTGATAAATAAATTACTTATCAAGCGATTAGAAAGATACGGCGTAAGAGAAGAAGTATTAAAATTACTGATTAGCTATCTATCTGATAGGAAACAATGTGTAAAAATAAGTAACTGCAAGGAACCATACTTGGCCCTTTATTCTTTATATTATATGATAACTCGTGGTCAGCTGCACAAGAAAGGTTAAATGAATACCTTCGTAAGCTGGCAATATGGCTAAACCTAAATAAATTATCGCGCAGTGTAAGCAAAACTGTATATATTGCATATGGCAATTACTGTGATAGTGTGCCTAGCATTTTAAATATCAAAATTGGTGATAATGTTATAACTATAGTAGACGGTTATAAATATTTAGGATTAATAATAGACTATGTCATGAAGTGGGATAAACACATAAATTATATTATAAAATCAAGAAGATATTTAATCTTTATTTTTGCGAAGCTAAAGAAATTTAAGGGTAGTAAAACGCTAATGTTATTATATTATGCCTTATTTCAAAGTATAGTAAACTATGATATAAATGGTTCGGATGGAGCTGATAAAAATTACATAAATTTAATTCAAGGTATACAGAAGAAAATACTTTGAATTATAAATAAAAACTATTTTATAACATAGAACCCAGCTCTACCTATAAGGCAAACGTTAGAACTAGAGTGTATAGTATATTATTATAACAACTTAAGAGACAGAAATATAAGCAGTAATAATAAGATACAAAACAAGAATCTATCCTTGCCAAAAATTGATAAAGCAGTAAGCAAAAAAGGCAGCTATTACGTGGCTGTAAGGGTATTTAACACTATGCCGAATGATATCAGAATTATCGATAAGTAAAGTCTCTATTAAAAGAAAACTAAAAATGTTAATAAGAAATAATTAATTTGGATTTTTAATATTTTAATATTGTTAACTTTTTTATGGAAATGTATAAGGGCATGATTGCGTTATCCTGGCTGTTTATTGTAGTTTTAAGTTTTTAGTATTAATGTTTATGTATGCCATCTTTATGTACAGACAACTATATTTGCCTCTATAGGATGCCTTCAAATATTTCAATTAGGACAATAAAATAAAATTGCGAATGAATTTGGAAACTGAGGTAATGTTGCCCCAGTACTATATCTATATATACCAAAGCTCTATCAAAGACGACATTACCTCAACTTCCAAAACTTGCCACCTCGTAACACAGAGATCTGGCGCTGCAGTATCATTCATCAGTATACATGCGATATCTGGGCTCAGCTTTTAATCCTAGTAGTATCCTAATGTTTTAGATTTGATGTTGAAAAATTAGCATTTTTTTAAAGCTGTTGGTCAATTAATCAATTAATTTTATTAATAGAAAAGGATTACAATATTACAATATTCTATATCCAATGCTATAGTGTGTTTTGGCAGTTTTATGATTATTTAAATATTTAAAAAGTAAATTTAAATTATTCATATATCTGATGCTTTCAAAATTAATTTTTCTTACTTAAGCATAATAGTGAGCGAGTCCCTAAAAAACTCGCAATAAATTTGCATTTTTAATTAATCTAATAAGGTGTAGAGGATAGCAGGAATTTTTTGAGAAATTTATATATAACTTTTTCAATTTAAATTTCACTTATATTATACATAAATAATATGATATTTACAGTCCGAGTATTATATGTTTATGTATATACATAACTTATATTAATAAATTTACAAACAGCAACACGTCGATATACAATAATAACGGCGAGTGTATGAGATTGACAAAATTCATTCTCATCAATCGCACTCGTCAAAATGAAAACACACAACTGTACAAATTTTTTTTACAATTTGTATGTACATATTTACAGGGGTTTATGAAACAAACGCTGCACATCAACACCCTTCTTTTTCGAAGGTGATCGGTAACGTAGGTACCGCTACCAGCAGGCTCTTCATATCCATGGCATTCATGTAGCTTGCAATCTTCTCCACGGGTACATGTGGAAGCCTGTATTTACAGATGGCTCTGAGTCTCTCCGTCGCGTCGTCCAGGATCATGTCGAACCTCTTGCCGATCGCGAAGTTCATCTCGAGCAAACCGGCGTACACGGGAAAGATCGCTGTATGGACCTGCTGCTCGAATATCGCGATGACTTCCTCGTTCTTCGCGAAACCCACGAGGCTCCTCCTGGTGCCCCTCAAGAAATCGTAGTACGTCACGCTTCCGAACATCTTGGTCACCGTCATCCTCGCGATTTCGTCGGCGCATCGGCTCCTGAAGTCGGTGTCCTGCACCCGTTGCAACAGCTCTTTGGCTTTCGCGTCGTTCACCGCGAATCCCGCGACGCTCTTCTTCACCAACTGTTTGGCAAATATTTTGAGCATCGCCCGCACGATTCCAGTATAACAGTATTCCTCTCTGGCGCAGGCGATTTGCAGAGGGGTCTGTCCGCTGCTGTCCTGAGCGTCCATGTCCGCTCCGCACTGCAGGAGCAACTGCACGGTTCCGGGGCACGCCTCCCTGACGGCGGCGTGCAGCGGTGTCTGGAGCAGGTGGTCCTGTGCGTTGGTGTCGGCTTTGTATCTCAGCAGGATCTCGAAGGCCTCCTTCCGTCCGCACTCGATGGCCGAGTGCAGCGGAGTCTTGCCGTAGTACGCGCGATGGTTGACATCCGCGCCGTGGCTCAACAGAAGCTCCAGGGCGATCCACTGCCTCTCTACGATGGCGCAGTGCACCAGGCTTTTGCCGAACTTCGTGGCTGCATTTAAGTCGGCACCTTTGCGCAGCAGAATGTTGACGAATTCGAGATCGCCGCGAGTGATGGCGAGGTGGAGCAGACTCGAGCCGTCGATGGTGCGGTCGTTCAGGTCAGCGCCGTAATGGACGAGCAGATCGAAGATTTCTTTGTGACAGCCATTGACTGCAAAGTACAGAGCCGTGCGACCGCTGCTGTCCCGGTCGTGCACCCGGGCGCCGTAGGCCAGGAGGAGACGGGCGATTTCCAGGCGGCCCCAATAAGAGACCAAGTGCAGCGTTGTTTTGCCGTGGCCGTCGCGTTTGTTCACGTCAGCTTTGTAGCGTAGAAGAGTTTCGACCATCTGTGAAGATTAAAAAATTGTATGATAATTGCTTTTGAAAATTTCACTGCTTCATCATGATCCACTGTAATTTCACGTGCATGAAAAACTAATGGAAAACTGCTCTAGGATTTTGAGAATCGTTAAAAATTGTTACAAAATATTAAAAAATATTTTAAAAAATTTTTAAATGTTGAAAATCTTAAAACAATGTTAAAATGTAATTTTATTAAAGTGATAAGCACTGTAAAATCCTCAATTTTCCATTTGTATTCCATGGACGAAAAAGGGCCTATTCATGCCTTAGTTAAAGAAAGTACGGTGTGTAACAAGGGGGAAGTTGCTTTTTCAGACTCGGATGACCATGGCCAAAAATAGATACTAGTCCCAAACATCATCCTCGCTAAAAAAATCCAGCCCCCCCCCCCCCCCTAGTCGCACACAATGTACTATTTTAGTACACGAAATTCACCTTAACGAAGTTTCTCTCGGCGGCGGTGTGCAAGTACGTGTACTGGCCACCGATATCGTGGTCGACGATAGTCTCGTTGACGTCGCAGCCGTGATTCGCAAGAATCTCAACAATTGGGATGCAGTCGGCTTGCACTGCAAGCAATAGCGGGCTAAATCCGGCCAGAGTCTTCGTACGGGGATTGGCGTCGCTGCTGATTAACAGCTGGACTGCCTGGACGTCCCGTCTCGCTGCGGCCACGTGGAGTCCGGTTATCCCGTGAATGTCGAAGGCGTCTACATCGGCACCTTGGGCTAGCAGGAACTCGAGCAACGCGTGGTTGCTGGTCTTGCAGGCCAAGTGCAGAAGCGTTTGTCCCATGGAGTCGCGGGCGTTGACGCTGACTTTGCCCTGCAAGATCTCCATCAGCAGCTCGTTCTGCTCGTCGAAGCAGTGATTCGAATGGATGAGAAACGATCTGACAAGTCGGTCATCTTTGCAGGACAGACTGTAGTGCTCGATCTGCTTTTTCGCTAGATCCTCGAGATCGTTCGCGTACACCATGCTTTCGTCCTTGAATCCACCAACGTCCATCGACCGGGACTCGATTTGTTCGTCCACGTTTTTATTCAACATTGTATACTCGGTACTTTGCTCGAGTTGAAAGGTTGCAATATATACGAACTCTGTACTACACGAGAACCGCCTGACACTGATTTGCAAGTAAACACAACACTATGAGCTAGAGTACACACAGGCTATTGATGTAAACGATCGCCTACTCGTTTCACGTTCGAGAATAAAGTGATGCGTGTGTGCTGAAACCGATTGTCTTAAGTACTACTGCAAGCGCCACCCTCTAATCGGTATGCCATGGAGGGGTTAATGAGTGTTGCGGATATATACGGGGTAAGAAACGCACACGAGACGGTCTACTCACGTATCTAGGCGCCGATGATCTTTGATCGCTGCGATTAGGAGCTTGGTTAAAAAGTATACTGCGGTGAACATATTGGCGCATAGGATTTTTAAAAATTTCAGTTGGTTTGCTCATATAATGGTAGATGAAATGAATTTGTGTAATGTACCGGAAACAAATTTTTTTAATCAGAATTCTGCCATCGCAAGATAATTTCGATCGAAAAACATAACGTGTTCCTGCATAATTAGTTTAAAGTACATTCGAATAAAAAGTTTGAATTAAATCCCTCGTTTTTTATTCCCGTATTTAAGCTTTTTTATAAAAATCCGATTCTAGCATCTTGATCTCGTGATGATCGTTCATCGAGTCGCGAGCTCGATCCCGCGAGACGCCGGAGATGGCGGTTTCTTAAATCAATAACCGCTGCCAATTTCTTGGCACGTAGCTCTCCCCAACTTAATTCATAGTTCCAGTAATAAAATATTGTTTTAATATATAGTAGTATGTTAATACTTTTTTAAAAATATTTTCTTTATGCAAACTTCGAAAAATTCGTAGTCTAATAATTAAATATATGTAACATTCAAATGTCATAAGAGGAATTTAAATGTTGTAGAAGGAAGCAAAAATGTATAGAAAAATCGGATTTTAGAGATCAGCTTGTAACTCAGGAACCAATCAACAAAATCATTTAAAATTTTAATAGTAATTACTTTTTGCTATGATAAATCATCGAATTTTTTTCTAAGCACTCTACTGTTCAGTTTTGAAGATATAAAGAATTAAAAGATTTTTTTTTTAACTTAATTAACCATATCTTACAAGATATAATGTTTTAAAAGTTGCGCAAAGAACTTAGTTAAAACACATCAATTGTCTACCTTTTCCCAAAGTCTCAAGAGCATTAAATCCTTTTTACGCCCGTAATCGAGGGACAAAAAAAACCTCATTTTTTTAAGTTTTCGAATTATTATTTAATAAATATATAGTCAAATAACTTGAAATTTGATGGGATATAATTTGACACGTGACCCATCATATGATTGAAAAAACGTAAAATAGTATTTTTCAAAAATCAAAAAATGACCATAAAACGAAACCTAGTTGGCAAAATAAAAAATTACTGCTTTTCCCGAATTCAGAATCCAAACATAGATATAAATGATACATTTTATTGATATTAACTGTGTACTTCCAGAAATATTATTGTATATATACACACACACGCACATCCATACGGACATTTTTTAAAAACACGTAATTCGAACTCCAAACATTTTACTAATTTTACTATTACACAGCTTCCTCTAGAAGGAAGCAAAAGCATAAACATCGGTGCACGTCAATACGCTCGATTTACCCTAATTAATCAAATAGAAGCATTTTCGGCCAAAATCAATGTTAAAATTTGATTAAAAGTACATACAATCATAATATTAGGTCCAATTATTGATAACAAATATATTCTCATGATAAATAATTGAAACTTTATTTTTAACAATGTACATACACTTATTTTACAATGTATTGACTTTTGTATTATTACGATTAAATGAACTGGAATAAATAAATCTTGCCTGGAAACATTTTGTCAGAGGTAAAGACCTTAAAAACTATATTACCTGAATAAATAGTGATTATTTATTAAAGTAACAACCGTGTAATATTGGTACATAGGTAATAGTTTTATAATGAATATACTCAGCGCGATTTTCCCAAAATGTCTAAAGCCCCTTATCAAAGCAAACTTCAAAAAAAAGAGACGATAAACACAACTATCTCCGTCGCTGATCTTTTACTGTCTCGCCGTATTTCTAGAGCGCGCAACCTCTCGTAATGCCCCGACCTTACTCCATATCAATCAGCTAATGTCCTCCCAAAAATCGCGTTAGACATTAAATCACAATTTTCCACGACGATCGCAATCACCTCATAACGTGATAATCGATATCCGCAGTGAAAACTTTTCGCCTTTGCCGTAAACCGAATTACAAGCATAATTATATAATGGGGGACGATACATATTATAGGAGAGGCAAGCGCGTCGCCCGCCGCCAGTCTAATTACATTTTAAACAGCTAAACGTCGTCGAGGTGTCCATTAAACGGCCTCCGTCTCATTCACTCTTTCACCCATTGTCTGGGCGTGCGAAAAATCCGGGCCCGTCTGTAACGAGTCTGTAGTCTGACCCGATTACGAACTTTCCTATATATATATATGTGTGTTATGGAGGCCGTGTCTGATACCGCAGTCTCCAGTCTCTCTTCAAAACCAAGGGATATATTTTACGGTAGACGGCGTCGGCGACTGATCTTTCCGCCTGATGCAGACTCAGGTTGTGTGTAATGTTATTTTTATTAATGTCAGATGTGGCTCCTTGAAGATCAACTTAGCATATACAAGTTAATAATTTTGAAATTTTGGCGCGCGAGCTTCTGCCGACTTGCTGCCTAGACTTGGTGTCTAGACTTTTCATTTAATTATAATATATAAATGGCCTTGTTCACACTTCAACTGAGATTTTGTTTATTTGATATTGTAACAAAGTGATTTTGCGTAATTATCGATAGTAAACGCTGCGGCTGCGAGTCAAAGATTATTTTCCAATTATAAGTTGTATACAGCTAGCTCATTTGTATTGTTCTGAAAACGACAGTTAATACATCAATTGACCCAAAAGGTTGTAAACCGCTAGCGATTATAAAAATACATTATAAATTTTGAAAACTCCCGCTGTAAAAAAGCTCGATGCACTTGCGTTGCGTCTCGCGACCGTGAAGCAATCGCGTACAACTTCAGAGGTCATTGTAGTGATATCGCTTAATTCGCGTAGTACACCGCGCGAACATTTGAATTCGACATTTGCATGTACGATCGTCGGGAGCACAAGTTACAACTGAACAATCTTAAAAAATTCATCCGCATCATCACAACATTTGTGAAGGTCACATATTACAATTTTTCCCCGCTTTTCGAAATAATCTATCCCTGCCTTCTCTATAATAATATAAATTAATAGACAAAATAATAGACAAAAACGTTCCCATTGTTAAACAAATCTATTCGAATCCTTGCAAAGAAAGCAACAACAACAACAACAGAGCTGCGTCGCTCGCTCGAATCCAGCAGTGATGACGCAGTCACCTGTTGGAAGCGAGAAAGAGAGAGCTCCGCGGCAGCAGCCCGTCGACGTCGTCGTCGTCTGCGCGACGGCTCGGCGCAGTAAATGGGGTCAGCAGTAGAAATAGGGTCACGTCGTCAAGCGTGGCGCTGCAGCCCGAGTATATGGTATAGATGTATATGTATATGTATACAGACATCCATGCGTTCGAGATCTGGTCTCTCTCTCTCTCTTTCTCTCTGCAGCCGGGACATCGTAACCGAGAGAAAGAGAGACGGAGAAAGCGACGCCCCTCGATCCCATTTTCTTCATTTGCATGAGGCGATGCAGCTTTTTATCGGGGATTTGTGAAAAGCGAGTCTACATACTCTTATATATACCTGTGGCTATATACATACATATGAGAGCTTCACTTCTACACAGACGCGCACACGTTCTTTTTGGGATGTGAAATTCGCAGGGGTGGATGCTTTCTTCGGGATGAATTTCAGCCCCGCGGCAGCGGCGGCGGATCGATGACTTGTTTAGCCGGACTCGCAAGCGCGCGGCTATGTAAAATCTGGGGTGGGAATGTAACTCTCTCTTTCTCTCGGGATGAAAACATTTTGTAACAAATTTCGCTCCCGGTCTCTATTATATCCGGAGATTGAAATGATAAGCGTCGCGCTAACTTTATGTACACTCGAACGATTCGAGCTGCCAAATAAGAGATGATGTGTGAACATTCTGAAATATATAGGACTATGCTTGGGAAAATCGGATGATCAACTGCTTACTGCATTATTCAACCAAAATAATGATAAATAATGCAAAGCAACTCGGTCTAGTCCGATTAATTAGAATCCTCTCTCTTTCACTGCCTCTCTGGAAATTTAAAATAAGGTCAGTATCGTCGCGCTTGCTTTATATTTGAAAAAAAAAAATAGCTATACCGATGCTATGCTATATTTTCGAATAGCCGTGCCGCGCGTGTATGTCGGAATAAACAAGCAGAGCGTTGCGAGTTTACGGTTTAATAATTGTGCAGGCCGGTGACGTTGCGAGATGTAAAATCACATAATATCGCGCGACTTCATAATGGAATATCGATGCGCAATAACATTCTTGAGTTTCACCGCGGCCGAGCGTATATATTAATTCGAATATGCAATTAGCGCGCGCGAAGCGTTAAACGCGTCTATCTATATAATATAATAGCGTTAAACCTTTAACAGATTCGAAAATTGCCACGATACTGTAATAAGCGTCGAGAGCATTATAATCCTTGGTTCAACAAACATCCCGCGTCCTCCACAAACACCTCTTATATGTACAAACGCTATCGATCCTCCGTCCACCTTCTTTCCGAATACCCGCCTATAATAAGCGGGCTTATACATATATATCCCTTCCCTCATCTCACATCGTACTATATTATAACCTCGGGTTCGATCTATATAGATACACTGCACCGTCTCGCTCACACGCACGTCGACCGATATACATCTCGCGCAACTATATATATAATATCGAAGTAGGCGGTGTGTGTGTGTGCATTTATGCGTGTATAAACAAAGAACTCGGGCGAGAGCTAATTCAACGAATAATCAATATGCGATTGAGCTGCGGCGCACGCATCTCCTTCGGACGCGCGATTTAACGAATATATATATATGTATATATAGGCTGCGGCTGATATGCTTTCGCAATGGTGACGCGTGGAGTATATAATACATATATAGCGCAAAGGTAGAGAGACGTTGGGAGAAAAACTTGATTAGGCAACGTGAGAGACAGAGAGAGCTTATATAGTTGAGAGCGAGCTTTATAGCTCGTTATACGCGCGTATATATACTATGTTGCGACGCCGAGATGTGATTTTTCGGGGAGCGTTGAAAAATCTACTCCGACGGTTTTTTTTTCGGGAAGTAGGTCTTTTTATTGTGAAATCCGAGGTTCGTTTTGTTTTTCAGTGCGCTTTTTTTAAAAATTGCATCCTCGGGAAAAAAGCGCCTGAGAGGTGTTTTGTTTTTGCCTTTTACGAAGTAGTTCGTGCCGTGTATAGACGCAAATCTAAATTTGGTAAAAAGTTGCTATCACAAATATTTTTGTATGTATACATGTAGGAAATCGAATGCGAGGAGTGTTATTTTTATATCCACTCGGTAGCGCGAGACTTATCGCAGTGTTCTAAATTAAAGAGCACACTAAAATAATAATAACGCTCATTTCTTCTCGAATTAAAACCGAATCCATTGTAATAACGGGGCACTTATTTTTTTCAGCTTTCTCGCCAAAGAAATGAAGCAACGTCCACAGAACTTTAGAGTAAATCTGAGCACGTTTGACCCTACGACTTTTGTGATTGCAGTTAATTTTTTAGCCTTTTCGTATATATATATATATATATATTCCGCTGCGCGACTCCGTTTTTTAAGGCTTTCCACTGGATGCGGGAGATATTTCATCGCAATATGTATTAAGCTGCTTACTTTCGAGCTACTTTAAAATAATGGGCTAATATAAAAAGTAAAAATTATAATAAAGCATATTTCCGAAATAACAATCTGATGGTATGCTACTACAATGCGCATTGTTACTGAATATTTTCACTTTTGCGATCGTTATATACAATAAAAGTCATGCATATTTGAGATTTCTGGAAAACCACGTTAAGCGCCTCTGAAGAGTGCAGCCGTGCTCGGAATTTCCTGACCCGTAAAAACCGAAAATGAGATTCTGATGGTATATATGATTCTATGTAGAACGCGGCATCGATTTAACACATACTTGCAGCTAGCGACACGCTCACATCACGCGGATGTAGTTATACATATGCACTCGGGTTGTACATGTCTCCTTTATTTTTTTTCTCTCTTTTTCGATGCTTTCTACAAAAAAAAATGTCATTGTAATTTACAGAGCACACCGTGATTCTTGAATTTTCATATATGCATTGATATGCGAATCGATAGCGCTTTTACATTACACTTTGGTAACTCACTGGTATAATAAACTTTAAAACCCCGTCAGATGCTTATCTTGAGAAAAGAACTCAAAGCGCAGCTTAAACGCAGTTTGCCTAATTTACCGTCCAATAAACCCTACGACGTGTCCCTTATATTCTGATGGATTATATTTTCAAATGAGCTTGGCGCACGAAATTCAAATACATATGCCATTCACGCAAGAATACATATTACACATGAATAATTTTGAGCTCACACGACGTTGCACACAAATGATAGGTAAAAAAAATGTTCGATATGACCCAATAGCTGGACTGGCTTCGCGTGTCTTTCGCGCAGCGCGATATATATATATAGGTATATACGCATCAGGAAGAAAATCGCAACGGTAACTAATTTTAAGTTGTGCACCACCTGCAATTGAACGGTTTGGTTATAGAGACGCGAGTGTATTATATGTGCTCGAGGAGTTTTCTCCACGACTGTGGCATTACTGTCACTTCTGCGTACATCGTCGATATATATATATATATGAATTTCAATGCAGCCGAATATAACGTGACTCAGGCTCACAAGCTTATCTTTGGGCTCTATCGAAATATATATATCTATAAATAGACGGCATTGACCAAACAATGACTGCTTTTTCTTGTAGTGCGATTTTTAGTAGAACGGAAAAAAATCACACTTTGAATAAAACAGTCCCTCCGTCGTCACAGATCTCATCAAGAGATACATGCGAAATTTCAGAATTTCAATTCCCCTCTCGACAAAGGAATCCGCGGCAATCAAAAGTGCGCCCGATTTCTCTCGCACAATCCAAGCTATCCGGCGTCAAAAAGCCAGCGAAGTTCAACCAATTCCAAACTCGCTCCCGCAATCCTCAATGATCATCAGAGGCGCAAGACTTTGCTGCGGATGAATTTCCGCAGCTGCGTGATTATAACCCGCACAGTCGAGGCAAACCGCGAGACTCTATATAACGCGAAGCGTTATCTAGACGTAACTATACAGTCTGCAGTTGGTATTAGTGCGTGAAGTGTGTCTTCGTGTCGGTCACCAGCACCGCACTTTTTTGTACTGTTTACAACCGATGATCTGTCGCCCCCAGGAAATGCCGTACGAAGTGTGTGTGTGTGAGAGAGAGGAGTTAACGGTAGGCGTGTGTATATATATATATATATATATATATATATATATATATATATATATATATATATATATACAACCAACGATTTTACGCTGGGAGGATTAGGTTCGTTAGCCTCCGGGCCGACCGATAGTCAAAACATCAGGGACCGGTTTATTGGACCGGAAAGCGCGCGACTGCATGAGCAGTAGCAGTGCAGTGCTGAGGGATATAAGGTGACACTTTTATTGGAATTGAGCGCAAAGTTAACAAAGTGTCGAGGATTATTATGATGATTAACGGAGTTGGCTATATGACGAGTGCGACGCGCTTGGGAATTTGACTCTATCTTCGTCGACAGAGTTGTTAATACCCAACGCTATTGTATTATTTGTTTTTTCCAAGAATTATAAACATATTCAATCTTCATTTACAATTAAATCATCGATATGCATCGCAGGGTTCACAAACAGCCGGCCCTCTCTATTCCCCCCCGAAAAACCCAATCTAATCTGCAAACACCGCCCATCCGGGCGACAATCGTCTTTGGAATATATATATATTCAAGCCTCTCTCTCGCGCCCGTACACTCTATATACACAACGGAAAAGAATGTTATACGTATATATACATACATAGTGTGCGGTATAGAGCACCGCTGCACTATCGTCGAGCTCGATCGACTCGGGCTGCTGTGGGGCAAGGACGGCCTGCGCCTTTAAACGGACTTGGCTCCCACGTGTGTATGTGTGTCGTACACACATCATAGTAACTCGGCGTTGCTCGGCTTTTTTTTTTCTTCTTCGAGTCCCTCTAACGCCAGCGCAGCCTCGAGACTACTCGCTGCAATGCCGCCGTCGCTCTGACATTAAGCGCGCGTGCATGCATGTTTATATAGTGCTTGTTGCGTGTGCTAATGCCGAGCGAGTTTCGCATATACAGCTGTGATTTTGAACTTGGGATATGTTCACGGTTTTTTTTTCTTCGAGGTAATTTTGAACGATCGTTTTACTCTCTCGAGACTTGTTCAACGCGGAATAAAGCCTATATGTATACACGAAGGCACGAGTGACACGTGTACCGAAGAAACGTAGGCTTCTTTTGGCGCTTCTTGCATAGATATAGTTGCGATGTGTGTCTGTGAAGAAAAAGGTATATATATACATGTATTTCGCGCGATTAAATACCGCGTCTATTGAGCAATCGCGGAACCTTGCGCGAGCCTCGGACACGCGGCTATTAAAAAGTCGTGATTAACGCTGCGTACGAGCGTATTACAGGCGAATTCACAACAAAAAAAAACATATTTTTATTTAGCTCTCCCTTTTATACACGCGTTCACTTTTATGTACGACATCTCTATATATAGACATAGCGTAAAAAATTATTATCATCGTGTTATCATTTTATTTGCAATAAAGTCGCGCGGCGCGAGAAGGACTGCATATCAAGCGTATGCAAGAGCCTCTTTTATAGTCTTTCATCTTTGAAGAAGCGCTGAAAGCAGTCGCGAATTGAATAAAAAAGAGCGTCGAAAAGGAAAGGAAATAAAGGCCTAAACTACGGCGCTAAAGAGACAATAGCATATTATACTCGAGTGCGTATAATTAATTACACACAGAGCCATGGGTTTCCGCTGTATTTCGGTGCGATTGTAGCGCTGTTTTACCTAAATTCACCGACACAATGCCACTTGGTGTCCGTAAATAAAATCCATCATGCGTGCTGTCTCTGCCATATATGGAGTGTATATATGTGTGTAATACGTGTACGCGTGTGTGCGTTCCGTGTGCAGACAATTTCCTGGCCTAGAAAAAGCCTTTTGTCACGGCTGTCTTTCTTCTTTCACATAGAAAATCGCGTCATTTCTTCGGGCCAGTGACGCCGGCGGCCGCGATTATAATAGGAATTCAAATAACCATTTGGGCTCCTAACCCGTCAGCTACATATACATATATCCATTTGAATGCAAAGCGCACAAATTTTAATCGCCGCATATAAAGGCACTTCATTTACTTTCAAAACATCAGAGTCGCATATTTCCATTATGTGTGATGATGCTCCGCTCGTCGTTGCGGCATTTCCATATTTCCAGCATTTCTCATCATATTTTTATGTTCGGGCCCATTGTTTTCGCCTCATCTCTTTTTCTTATATATATATATATATATATATATATATATATATATATATACACTAGCTCTCTGCCGCATTTTCAAACGACATTGAAAATTACGTTCGCGCGCTTTGTATTATTTGTAAAGGGCGACGCACTCGAGAATTCAAGGCTCAGTGTATAGTGATATATATATATATATTTTTTTTTAACTAAATCTACCGCATATATACTGGCAAAGCGCGCTGCGAACCGGTGCTCAAAAGAGCCTCCTAAGAAATCCGCTTTCAAGCGCGTTTCTGCCCTAGAAAAGTCCATTATGGGGATTAAAGTCATCAAGGCAAATAACAATCGACACTCCTTTTTTCGCGGAAGACTGTAAACTTACCTCACCGCAAGGAATTTATAATATATACGCTCAACGCTGACGAGCGTGCGCGATTAAAAGCCGCGTTTCTCCTCTTATTATAAATTGAATTTCATTATAATTGCATTGTGCAAATTCACGCGCGAGATTTGCACGACGAGCGAAAATGCATTATGCATACAATATAGCTGCCCGACCTTTTAGCAAGGAAGTATATATGTATATACATATGCAGTAGGAAAAGACTATATATATGGCGAACTTTTTTCCATTTTCAGCAAGTTTGGATCAAATATTTAAAAAGAGATGCTATTAAGGCCAAGAGAAACCGATATTATTGATTTCTCTCGGCTGCAGCTAGCATTACTGCAAATGCCACGTGCTACTGTGGTTTATGCTATTACTGCAGACGAGCTTCGCGGCTCGTACATGCAATGCTTTTTTTAAATCGCGCGGGTATACGAGCGTGTGTATAAATACCCCACAATGAGTGTATTTAGAGACTCTCGCGTCAGATTGAGAGAAAATGAAGATTATCTCGTGAATGGAGATTTGAAATGGGTGCACGTCTGTGCTTTTACAAACTTCCAAAACTCATTGAATTTCAAAGTTTTGCGCGCGGGATCCAGTCGTATAATGTCTCTCGTCGTTCGAGCACATTAATCTCTTTAGACATTTTTTGCAAACTTTATAATCACCTCGTTGTTGTAACCTCGGGATGATTCTACCTACAAGAAAAATTTCAACGCCGCTGACAAGTCAGCGAAAAAAAGTTCGTTAGAATAATTATGCGCGAGTTTTTCAGCCTTGAAAAATGCAAATTCCGTACGCGAAAAATCAACTGCCCATAATACTACTCGAACGAATTTGCGCATGCGCGATAAAGCGAAAAATATAGATATAGCATGTGAAAGCTTTGATGTGTTATTTTACCGCGGCTAGGCTCCCACAGCAGCCTCGTTAATGTGGTTATCTTCTTCAAAAAGGCTATTTTCTCCGGGAACCTCGTCAAATCGCCGGCTCGCTAGAACGAGAGTTGAAATATAAAAAAAAAATCGACCGCCCCTTGCAATCTTCGCTCGCCATCATATGTATTATAAATTAGCCCAGATTTCAAACGAGGTTATTACATTTCTTTGCATTAGAATAGGATATGCAAAAGTAGCAGGGATGTAGCAATGGTTGAGTTTCTGTGCTGCAGCGGGCAGGTGAGTTACGCCGTGAAATCTCTAGTAAAAATGTACATTTAAAATATTCCGGGCATAGTTTTAACTTGTCGAACATCGGCGAAGACTTTTCGCGTCTTCCGTGGGGGGACTTTTTTGTCCGCAAGTTTCGCTTGGATATACTTTTTTATAATCACCCGATGAATATTCAGATGGTCCGATATATATATATATATATATATATATATATATATATATATATATATATATATATATATATATATATATATATATATATATATATATATATACACTTATATCTCGTTAATAATTGCGCTGATTAAGACTCCCGTATAAATTACGTTCTTGCGATATTTTTTGTTTTTCGCGCATCGCATAAAGCTATACTATATTACATATACCATATTATATTCATATATACAGTTTTTTTGTAAACGATAAGCGCATCGCAGGAATTAAAAATCCGTAAAAAAAAATCTTCGTCCCTCTACAATAATAATCTTTCTCCGACATCGGCCACAAGCGCAGTCAATGATTTTCAAAATAATTGTCGTCCCCCTTCTAACGGCGCCAACCTTCTGCATATATACCGTACCGATGCATAAGATTATATATCAAGCTTCTCCAACATCCTCAACTCAAAAGGAAATTCAAACCGATCGAAGCCCGCGCGTTCGATATCCCTCCCCCAAAAGTTCGAGGACCTCTTTCAGGCCTTATACACACATACACGTGGCAGTACTTATACGTATGTACGTCACTTTTAACGTATGTACACAACTATACACAGTCGATTTGATCTTTTCAAGGGAGGAGAGAAAAATCGAAGCGCCATCTCGTGTTCGTGATAATACGGGGGTGTCCGATCGACAGGTACACCGGTGTAGTGTGGAATGGAAAAACTGCTGCTGCTGCATGGCGCCGCTGTAGTGGACGAGAGCCTTATTGAGAGGCTCGCGCGCACGTGTAGTTATACATGTGTTATTTGCATTCGCTCGATGCACGACGTCGACTGCTGTTTCTCGATGATCCGTAATGCTGATTGAGCAGCTGCACCTGTGCGTGATATTTTAAGTTTATTATATTCGTCGTCGTATATATAGCTTATTAAATATTTAAATTACAGTCGAGTTACACGATACACTTGTATATATTTCTCGTTGCTTTTGCTTTGAGAAATCCTAGCAAAATCATGAGTATATTCTCGGATTACTCCGCCGCAGCGACGAGCCTGACAAACACTTTAATAGGCGCCGGTATATAAAAGCCTGAAAAGAAGAGCCTTTTCCGCTGTTATTCTCTCGACGAATATAGATATTCCTACACCAGTCTCCGAGCGCAATGACTCACGAACAATATTTTCCTTCTTACTTACGCAAGCCGGCATTGCGATCGCGCGAAATTTGGCTTGTTTCGAAAAGCGCGTACAGCATAAGTATATTATATTATACCCTCTGGCATTTGCTGCGACGCCAATCGGCCAAAAGAGCCCCAAATAGACCGAATTTCTCTCGCGCATATAGCACTACAAAAGCCGCGATTCGAATTCTACATCGCGCGCATGCGAAAATCAAGCTGTTCCGGTCTCCTTCTCTTTTGTGCTCGTCGTATATGATTGCGACGGACGCGTATATATATATACAGAAGCCCGCGAGCGGCATTATATCGTCTCACGAGCCAAAAATATACTCGCAACCGGTGCGACTCCTGCGCGAAGCTGCAAATTTTTGCTTTGTACTGTGCTGCGTATGTCCCGTTTCTATGTTTTGCGCATAATTGTGAGCTTTGTCGCGGTAAAACAACGACGCTCCGGTATGTCGATATATCGGGCATGTTTTATTAAAAGAGGCGCCTGCAGGCCGAGGCATATAATGCGTGCATGTAAGTCGCGCTTTATAACATGCGCCTATAATGGCTCGTGAAATAATGATGGGGAAGCTCATGACTCTAGGTTATAATGCTGTTCTGTACTATTTTTATTTTGTTTATGAGCTGCGCTTTATTTTCGTCTATATTATGTATAAATATACCGAGATGGACATATTATTATGGAGCCCGCGCATCGCGAAGTTTCCGCTTTATTTCAGAGCAATATATGGCTAATGTATAGATAAGGTGTAACCTACATTTCAAACTGATCAATAGCGCATCCGAGACAGCAAATACGTTCGGTCTTTATATATATGTATTACATGTAGGTATTACTCGTTGCGAGGGAAAGTTTTAATTTTTATAATTCCGCGGGCTTTTTTGAACCGCTGCCAGCTATTTCGAAGTGAATTTTTAACGTCCCATAAAACATGAGCTCGCGAGCGTGTGCGGCAGCAATATAAACGAAAATTTTTCTGGACTTCTAAAAATTGCATTATCTCTATAAATGTTTCTTTTTCTCTCTTCACTTCGTCGAAGTATATCGCAAAAAACTATATACACCCTCTCGCGTGCGCGCATGAATTTGCATGCGCACACTGGCCCGTACATATTTTAATACGAGCTGGCTCACACGTGCAGGTGCACATATAGTACCGTTTATGTAGAAGGGGGTATATATATGTATATAAAAGTCATATATATAGTAAAGGGTCTCTTCTAGGATATCTGGTAATGCGATGCTTTTCCTGTCGCTGCGCAGCGTCCTAATTAATGTAGGATATAGCATATCTCGAATTCCAGCCTCTAAGCCGAGCTTATATACCCCCCTAAACACAGCGCGTCTTTCGTCGCATAATCCTTTTGTTATTACGATGGATATTACGACATACCGACGACAGCGGGTCGCTACAAAAATTCAACAATATTTACGTAAATCATATTCAACGCCAAAAAAATAAGCAAACTCGGCAAACAATAAAAGTTGACCCATACAAAACAATCGCCTCCGAGCAGTAGGTTAACGACGACTCGCGCTTCGATCTCCGCGCGCGATTCCACTGCAAACTTCCGCGCGGATATCACCGCGCGCGCGAATCGATCCTCGCGTATAAATGGAGCGGGAGGAAGACGTTGTATATAAGGAAGAAGAAGAAGAAAATTTCTGGCGTCTACTTATACCTTCGGACTTGAATATTCTACACCGGAGTAGGGTGCGAAGTAAATATACAAAGCGCAAGGTCAAGGTGTCGCCGTGTAATTCAGCGTCGAGCGGAAAATCGAATAACGCTGATATGACGAGACCGTCCGAGAGCGCTTTCTCTTGATGCGGGCTATTTTTGAAGGCTGATTTTAGAGTAATTTTCGAAATTGCCGTGGGCTTGACAAGAGATCTACTCGATTGGATATTCGGTGGGCTGATTCGAGCTTTCTCAGCGTAACGAGTGGTGATTCGAAATGTCTTTGAATTTTCGTGATATAATTGGCTCTGCAATCCGATTAATTGTCCGTTTTCATTTGAGATTAGCTGATGCCTATTATACGCGCGTGTCGCTTCCATTTCACTCACCTTATACGTCGATCCTCTGGCAAAACTGTTTAATCGTATATAATACATATTTCAGAAACATTCCTTATCGACTTTATAACCTAATATATATTATCAGTTTAACAAACTTGTATACAGAATTTCGCGGAATGCGTATGTGGAGTTATTATGAAAGCTCTGTCGGGGAGTCGATACATCGAAACGATGCCTCGTATATATTCTGATTCGCCGATAATACAATCGACGGCGAATAAAATTTCCGTCGGTTGCTCTCTAGCGCATCATATATATACCTCGCGGTGAATGTATTTTATCAAAGGGAAGCGATTGAATAAAAAGAGGATGATCGACGCGGCCAATTTCTCGCTGTGCACTTAATTGAGCGAGTATAATATTTAGGATCGAATTATTGTTCATTGACTATATATACTCATTAAAAATACAATACACATTCTGTTATACGCCTAAACTATAATCCAAACCTCCTCCAACCCCCGCATCGCAAGTTTCAACGTCTGCATATTTCAAACCCCGCCAAATACCCCGTCTTTTCGCGTTTCGTTCAAAAGCTTTATATATAAAATAATCCCTTCCCCCCCCCCTCTCTCTGTCTCTTCGCGAAATCTTTCTCTAGTATTCGACGCCGCGTCGTCGCGCGCTGTTGCAGCCGCAGCAGCAGCTGTTACATAAAATAAACTTGATTCGTGTCACGGTCATGTATTTTCGCGATATAAACACATTTGCCACTGGCCTCATTGGGCTAATTTATCCACGTTGGCCGAGTTTTATAGTTAATAGAGCGACTGGAAATTTGAGCGATCGAGTGAGGTGTAAACGATATATTACAAGAAGGGGGGGGGGGAGCCGATCTGGTTGAGAATGCGTGCGCTATATAGGGGGGGGGGGGCGTTCGCTGTTGACATGACGAGCGGGAGAGTGCGTGCGATGCGGTTATATTGATTCGGATATAGAGGGCGGGGTGCATATACACCGCCGAGGTTCGGCGTTGTGTTTTGGATTTTCCCGGAAAATTGAAAAGTTCAGCTTTTTCGAATGCGTCGCGTGTGTGTGTTATATACGTATACGGCTTCCTGGGAATCGATAAAACGTATAAGCTTTCAACCTTGTTTCGCATGTGTATTTCAGAGAGGAAACCGTTGGAATCAAGTGCTTTAATACGGTCCGTCTGTAGATAAATTACGAACGATATAAAAAGCGAATAAATGTATATCAAGCGAATAACGAGTGAAGCTACTGTACACCGATGCATTTTTCCGCGCGACAAGTTCGGTATTCTGCCCGGAGAGGCCAAGAACGCGACTACACAAAGCAAACGTCGATGTCGCCGCCGCGATTGCCGACGATTATGGGCGTTTTTCCGTTTTTACCCTACATAGCTGCTGTCACCGCAGTTTCATCTATAGATATACATAGATGCTGGCGTTTGCAATTTTTTGCGCGCTCCCACCGAATGAATTTCGCTCTACCCGGCGAACAAATTGCATGTTTTTTTTTTTTTTTTTTTTTTTTACGACCGCGTGTGCAGTATATAATATCATACTGTCTGACGTTTGTCCAGCCACAGCAGTTGTGAATGTGATTGAATGTAATTACTCTCCGCTTTTTCCAAGCTTTTTCAATAAATTTATCATAATATGCGTGGATATATACAGACGTTATTTTTATAATAAATTATCAAATTGCTTTGGTGCGCATACTGAATTCGTTGAGAAATCACATGCGATCTGCTATCTGCTCGCGGAGATAAAATACATCGAGCTTGTATACCTGTATCGGCGTTCTAATGATGGAGAGATAAGGATGCGTACTCGTATGTATACGTTGGGTTATTACGAGTATATATGAGCGATAAGTCGAATAAAATTATTTCCACACATCGTCGTCTTATCGCTTCCGAATATAAGCCACGAACTTTCCACTTTCGAAAATTTCGTATATCAATTCCGAAGCTCGCGTTGATATGTACCCGCGTCGAGAATTTTTGAAAGTATAATGAGTAATATGCAGCGACATTCGGAGAGCGTCATTCTCGAATTCCATTCTATATGCGCGTCTGTTTTGTCAAAACAATTCTCTAGACGTCTTTTTATGCGCGTATTAGAAAATATTGCGACTGATAACGAGTACGACGAGAGATAAACTGTACAGACATACATCTTTCTAATTTGTTTTCTTCATCAAACTCTTTCTATTTCGTCATTCTTGAAAATTCGAAAGGATATATATAGTCTCAACTCTTTGAGCGACGAAAACGACGTATTCGACATCGAAACTGGGAAGACCTTTCGTCCAAACAACATACCATTGCAGCGCAAACCAAGAAAAGCTCGTGTATATATATATATATATCTACTCGTATGTGTGTCTGAAGTCAACTGGGCCGAGCACGAAAAAAGAATCCCGTACAAAGGGATAAAACGGCTTCGCTGAGAGAGCAAAATTGAAAAACTTGGACGAAAACAGCAAATAGAAAAGGGTTTTTCTAACGCGAAAACACTATGTTTCTCGGGTACGCTGAGGTGTGTCGACGACTTAATTGTGAGAAATCGCAGCGCGAAAAAATTACTTAATACACAAATCGCGTTGATAAATGCTGCGAGCTCGCGTAGCTCAGTTTTGAATGCAATCGACGCGCGGAATATATGGGTCGCTTTTAATTTAAAGTAACTTTTTTATAGATTTTTCAACTCAGCGAATTTTCGACACCGAATTAATTTTCTATACGATACTGAATTCAATAATTTCATTGAATCTGGCGGATATATCGCCAGTTTAAAATTGAAGATAATATCGAGAGAGATCCGATGAGTTTACGTAATTCCGCGACTGTAATTATCTTATACATAATGTCTACATTATGTTCTTCTCCGAGAATAGCCGCGGTAGACTAACAGGTGTCTTTGCAAGCGAGACTCAACACCATAGCGACTCGTCCTCGCAATGCTACAGTTTATTCGAGCGAAAATCGGTCGTGACGACACGCGAAAACAATGCTTACTCAGAACATGCAGTTTCAGCTCTCGCGCGCGACGACTCTCATGAATATGGAAATAATGTATAGATAAATATTTAACGATAAGTGCGACGTGACGAGTACCTACTTCTCTCTCTCTCTCTCTCTCGAAGCCGGACGACTCTAAAAATAGAAGTGAAAGCAAAACGCTTAGGAAAATGAAGCTGATGCGAGATCGAAAGGGAAAACTTTGTCGATTTTCGAGCTAAAAATGAAAAAAAACAGAACTGGAACGAGATGAGCGCACAATACGATGTAATAATACAAAGCAGAGAGGATTGGCATAATTGCTCATTACACAAGCGTCGCTTAATAGCCTCGATCTTCCTCTTTGTTTTTCCATTGCGCGCACGCGCAGTATTATATCGGCTCGTATATCTCTTCCTGCGTACCTTGATGCGTATGTATCTTCGACATCTCAAAACATTCGCAGCTTTGGATTACTCGTATATATATTCGTATGCAAATATCATTGCATATAATATCTGCAGTTTCAGAATTACACGAAATTTACATCTACGGCATTATTCAATCTGCGCATTAATGTCATGTGTATAGCTGACCAAACATTTATTTCCCAGCAGAGCAAACTGAAATCCGAATTAATTTTACTGTACATCAGTTTGCATGTCTGCTTCGAATCCATATATACACTAGTTTGCTCACACGCGCTATACTCAAAGTATCGATATATATAGTTTACGGGTCCATGGCTGCGTAAGTAAGCTTCCGCGTATAATCTTGTTGAAACAATGGATCGAGTGGTTACATGCGGTGTATCTATACATAATATATGTGTAGTACATAAGATACCATTTACTGCACAGCGATGATGTTGCAGGTTTACATTTGGTTCCGATGAATTATATAAAACGGATGAAAAAATTATTATAAAAAATACAAACATATATACGCATATTGCGTTTTGCAAAATCTCAACGCACGTTTAAAAAGCCACTTAACCGTCGCGTACGTATACCGAACTTGGGTATATGTATATATACATACACCTTGTATCGCGCGTACGGATAGTTCTATAGGTGCATGTCGGGGCCCTAATCGTCGTATCCGGCGCGCCTTAATTACGCGTGTTATTAGTGCGCGCATATACACAGGCCATCCGATGCCAGGCTGTGATTTTATTAGGCGAGACCCCCACGAGGGTCTGACTTTCCCGATTCGTTTATGCGTTGTCGGCTTTGAGCTCGATGAATACAGTATATATACAGTAAATTAAGCTACGCGTCGTTAGCGGCTGGCTTGTGCAATCTTTGCATTAGGAGCTTTTCTTTTTGGCTAGACGATTATATTCATCTGTCTGCGAAGGGTTATTGGTATACTGCCTCGCTATATATGCAGTATATGTTGTTTTGCGCAAGACTGCGAAGTCGGTATATTATCTGATATAGAAATGCGATAACGCGATTAAGAATATGTTTTTTTTATACGACTCGATTACTTTCCTCAATTCGGATCTGCGTTAATAATCGGTATATATAACGTTATAATATAGGATACGAATTTGACGAAAGCTAAATGAAATCCGTTGGGTCATTTGTTTTCTGTCTGCAATCTCAAGTTTCCCCGAAATAATATCGTCATAAGGAACGATATAGCACAAAATGCAGCGGATTCTGCTGTGTGTCCGAGAAAGTGACGCAGCCGAAAATGGCAGGACAAATACGGTGAGTAATTATTTTCGAATATACGCCTTCTTTCAAGTATCATATACAGCGTTTAAACGCTTCATTTATCGTTTGGAGACGCTTCTCGACGAGATAAGCCTAATCTACGTGCTACGCGTTTAGCAGTAGTGCCGAAATGTTGCTGTGGTATTGTATATACATACATAGTTCGCTGTGTACCTCCGGAAGGTCTGTACAAGAATGCGATGAGTCAATGATGCCTTTATATGCATAATATATATATACGACTCCCGACTGTATCATCATCGAATAACACATTATTTCTCTTTTTGTAAGAACGAGATTTTTTGTGGTTTGAAAAATTTACGAACCGCAGGAATGATATTTTCGAAGTGCGGGAGAGAGGAAGTCGTGAAGCGAAGGTTTAACTGCAGAGATATATATATATATATATATATATATATATAGTAATCCCGTGTCAGAAAGAGAGAGCACAGCACACGAATAATACGAATCGAACTTTTTCCGTTCGTGCATTGCTGCCGATATTCCATGATCAATTTTATTCCCGTAACTTTTGTAAAAATTCAAACCGAAAATGCTCCTCCCATTTTAGTACACAATAAATTGCATCGTTCACGTACACTTCCATCCGCGCGCATCAGCATCGACTCTAAATTTTCATAAGTCGAACGACACTTCCCAGACACCTTTACTGACAAGAACAATCCGATAACACGACATTAACGTTACAATCTCCTTTCCATGCCTATATAACAATCCGTATACACAGCATATAACGCCACATCATCGAAAACCTCTCTTTTCGACATTCCTCCCGTTGCGAAATAGAAATCCTCGATGCGGCTTCTCTATACCAAAGTGAAAAAGCGAAGCAGCTCAAAGTACACATCAGCGCGTCTCTGCAGCCGCGCGCGTATACGTAATCATCAGCCGCGAATCAAAGATCTCGAAAAAGCAAAGTGTCGCCGCCCCTCCGCAGCGATTATCCGACCGCAGAAGTAGAGAGCTTCCTCGCCGCGCAAAAGCCGCTATTATTTACCGAGCCCGCGCGCGACGAGAGAAATTGTAGAGCGCGGTATTATATGTACAGCCGGGCTTTATCGTCGCGCGCGTTCCGGCTACTCTTCGTTTCCCTATTCCACTTTTTTTCGCCTTATCTCACTCGACTCGCTCGTAGTCGCGCGGCGCCTATATCTTCCTCTCGTGCTCGTCTGTAATTCTTATCTAGCTTTGGCTCTGAGTCTTCCTTCTCGCGCAACCTCTCGTGGACTTTCTCGAGAGCCGCTGCTGAAGTGCTGGTCGCGGAGCTGCTTATTGCGCCTGTGCGTCTCGAGGTTCCACGTCTATGTGTACGCGGCTGGCTCGATGGAGATCGCTTTTGAGAGCGCGTCTCGGTAAATCGAGATTTTTTTTTATTTTCAGAAGCCCAATGAGATTTTCATCCCGGTGAAATGGTGCTGGCAGGCTCCGAGGCTCACCTTTTAATTCACATCCGAGAGAGAAGCAGCTTTTATTTTTCCACCTTAATCCGCAGGCCGTTCTCCGTTTTCCTCGACTTTCTTATCACGCTTTATTATATACAGCCGTCCGTATTTTCTCTCTCTCCCTTTCCTTCTACTTCCGGCCTCTCCCTCGTCGTGTAGTTTCACTCACTCCGACAGCTCTTCACGCGCATACGTATTACAAGAATGAAAAGCGATGCGGGTGATATTCACTGCAGCCCCCCCCCCACACATATATATATGTAACACGCAGGTCGCCGAGACACACTCCACTCCAAACAATTCGTTTAGTAGCGAGCGGGAAAAATCGATTCCTCGACATCTTCGCACTGTCGCATCGACTTTTTCCCAAAGTCCCCCCCCCCCCCCCCCCCCACGAAGGCACGAGGTTTCTTTTTCCAGAGTGTTATAGCGATCAAGCGGAGATTGATGTCCGAGGAGGGAATTAATTCGAGGATTCTCGTGGAAAGTCTGCGGTTATAATACACACGTCGATTATAGTCGTTGACTATTTTTCGCTATTACGTACAGGAGCCGGCTTACGTAAGCTAGGCGCGTTCTCCTCTATAAAACCAGTTTTCCGCCTCATTAGTATATATATACTATTATTATTGTGTAAAAAAATTGAACGACGACAATAACAAAGCGCGCGCGCACGCGCGAAGCCATCGGTTAGCTGTACAATATATAAATAATGGCGACAAAAATCATCATCAGGTGAAAAATATGCATCGACCTGCTGGCGCTCATCCATTGTGATGCATCCGCCACCGCATAGCAACATAAATTATCATTCGAAGGTCGCGCGCGCGCGCGCACCAAGACGCTTCGAATTTGATTGCCGCATACGTTCGCCTGACAGCCAAGCTCAAAACGCGCTTTATGTATATTATATTATACACTGCACCCACGCGATTTTTCCCTCCACTCGTGGTGTTTCGGCGAACACTCGTATATATATATATATATAGAGAGAGAGAGAGAGAGAGAGAGAGAAGAGAAGAAAAAAAGTTATACAAGTAGACGAGGAGCTACACCGCAGCGAAAGATATGCGCATGCATAAATATTCACCGCGAGCGAAGGCTATTTTCATTTGAAATACCGCCGCTATGTGAATGTCGCTTCAATTTCGCTCGCGCCGCGACATATAGCTTTGACATTGTACTTGATTAATCCTTGTGTAATCAAATAGCTGTATCGTAATTAGAGTCACGCGTCTACGCTATCGCCTGTGTTCGTTTTTTTCCTCCGCGCGAGCGTTATTAGACCAAAACGATTTTCGATTTTTTTGTCCGTACAATTCATGCTACTTACGTATAATTCCCAGAAAGAGAGAGAGAGAGAGAGAGAATTATATTGAAAAAGTCGCGCGCGTGTTGTAAAGATAAAACCGGCGCGCGAACGTGCACGCGTGAGGAAAACGCGGAAGCCCGTGGAAAATGTTTCTTTTCAAGTCGGCTCGCGAAAATAGACGTGATGTATTTCGCGCTTCCAACTCTGCCTCGACGGCCGTCGGCATAAAAAAAAAAGGAAGACGAAACTTGTAATTTATTCCAAGACGCACACACACACCGCGAAAAACAAGCCTATCGAGAAAAAAGATACGCGCGAGCTTTTCGCTATAGTTAGCGTAGAACAATCGAGTCCCACCTGACATTCCAGGCCATTAAATCGCATTAGAGATACTTAGCCGCCTCGCGTGTAGTGTATTATACGCAGCCGCGCGAAGAAAGCCGCGCGCGAGACTATATAGAAGGCTAAGGTTACACGTCCGCGAGATCCGGCCCTGTACTCAGCCCCCGGATATGCAGCCGCGCGGCGCGTGAAAGCTCCGAGAGCTTGCGCGAAAGGGGGAGGCTGATGGGCTGCAGCAGGGCCGTGTGTGTGTGCGTATAGCGGGCACAGGGGAATTGATTGTTTGCCCCTGGTTGTAGGTCACTTTCGATCCTGTATACTGTAGTGTTGCTTTTTCCGGTGAACGTATATAATGGTGTTTATATATGTAGAAGGTATTGTAATTAAATTGTATTTATATCGAGCGAGTCGATTAATCTCGAGTAGCGTATAAAATTCTAATCGTAAACGCCGCGTATTAATTTTCCGCCCAATGGAAACCCTATCCTAGAAACGAGCCGCAATTTAAAAGTTGATTTGAACCTGGAGGGATCAGTGTAACGAGAGCATATTCGCGTGCAACGTTATACTTTTGGTTCTCCGCAGGGCTAGGAAAAAACAAGAATTTAACGAACATCTGAAACGTAATGCTCGCTATATAATACGCGTGCGTTGGTAAATTTTTGCGAAAAGGATAGCGTTTCCTGGATCGACTATGCATACCAGATGCGTTTTTTTATTGAAATACAAGAAAAGCGCAATGAGAATCGACTTGTTATAATGGGGTATTTATATCCTCGGACATTTCACACTTCAATTTTCCACGTTATTAATCAGTGGCAAACTCGCTGACGAAACTTTGCGCGTCCTCGAGTCGAACGCTTGTATATATATTAAATTAAATCCTACTTTATTTTCATCTTAAAAAATTCTCGTTGAAATCGTTCCAAATCATGCGCAATTTCTATTCTGTATAATGCAACGCGTCTTGGACGCTATATTTAGTACGTAAGTAAATATAAGCTTCTCCGAAAATACAGTCGTGTATAGGCGTAATACAGAAACACCGTCGATAGTATATACTATTTTGAATTTATCGCTGCCGACTTTTTCAAATAAAGATTGATGCCGAATTTTTATCTTCTATATATCCGCGCGACCGCTCTGGAAAACGCTATATGCTTTGAGACACAAAATATCCCATAACTCACAATTTGATGGCATCTCTTATCTCGAGATAAGATAACTCTCGTGTAGCATTCCCTATAAACACGTAGCCCGGCTACGAGTCCGATTGTACGATTGTGCTTCTGAAAAAGACAGTTTTTCTTGCGTTTATAAAATAATGAAAATTCGATTACCCGCATAATATCCCGTCGTTAGATCTAAACGACTACGAATATATAGCCTCGTCCACTCGTGTGTGCTTTGCGGAGCCATTAAAGACGAATTACACCAAATCAGCACTTTGGTACAATTTAAAATACATAATGTAGAACGCAAGTTTTATCAATCGTCTGCCGCGCGCGAGCAGGATATACACACCGTTGACTCGCTCGTATAAGTATTACACGGCGTTTTCTTAATGGCTGCAGTAACGGCGCATTACTCATAACAATAACCACCCGCATCGCCGAGCGTTTCAAAAGAAAGTCCATCGAGGAGGAATCGAAACTATCCGATGTGCGGATAAGCCCGGGGCACCCAAGTCCGCAGTACACGGCCCTGACAGATAGCAACATCGAGTCGTACACGTCTAATAACTCGACCCGAGGCACACACACACACGTACACAACACCGCGGAGACTCGCGACAAAGGCAAGCGCCGATTGGTCGAGGCAGAGTCAGCCCTGCCACGAGGTGACGGCGGCGGTGGCTCCTGCGCAGAAGAGCCCGAAAAGCAGCTGGTTGGCAAGGGAGCGGGCAGAGAAAAAGATAGAGAGAGACAGATAGATATTTCCCCGTTTACCAGCAGCGGCAGCGGCAGTAGCGCAACTGCAGCAGTCGCCAGTGAGACGCGGCAGCCCGCGCCAGGAGAGCGAGCTAGTGTGTGCTGCGCGTGTGTGGACATCATCACAGTGTCTCAGAGGCTCTCCTCACTCCCTCGCTCTCTCTCTCTACCTCTTCTTCTCTCTCTTTCTTCTATAAAGTATATATTGAAAAAAAAAAATAATTCAATCACACAATAGATATAGATCAATCAGTGCATATATATATACGCGCGATCGTTCGCCCGCCTTCTATCATCTATATCTGAATCCTCGTGCGCGCGTGGCAGCCTCCGATTCGCATCATCGGTTCACCCTCGCGACCTGCATCACTCATGCACCCCATGTACAAGCAAGAGCGCAGGTAGCGCGCAGCATCAGCATATCCCCGAGAGGAGATAATACAAACACGTATAGTGAAGTGCGCTCACTGAGAGAGCAGCAACAGCAGCAGCTCGTCTTCGCACGTGCGTCGTCACCCCCTCTCGCTCGCTCTCTTTCTCTCCCTCGCTCTCATCATAATAACACTCGCGCCATACGCACACACTCGTGATTTATATATATATATATATATATATATATCAACAACATCAACCACTGCTTCCATCCGCCCGCCGTCATCGTCGTCGTCGTCGTCGTCTCTCTCTGTCTCTTTCTCTCGTTTGACGCCTGCGATCATCGTGGTACATGACAAGTGCCGTGCTGTGTGAGAATATAATACATGAAGCGAAGAAGAGGAGGAATATACATCTATAGTCCGCGTGTGCGCACTTATATTACAAAGAGCAGTGTGTCGTGAGTGCGTTATAAGACTGTATCGCGCGTGTGCTCTATCTCTGCAGCTACGAGTCCGTTATCTCTCGCTCTGGCTCGCTCTCTCTCTCTCTATCTCTCGGACAAGTGTGAAAACAGGCAAACGTCAAAGGCTAGCTGTAAGTCGCATAATCGACGAAGGCCAGCAGCAGCGTGTGTCGTAATATAACGCAAAGAAGCAGCAGAAGAAACGGAGCTTTCGCGCGGCCTTGCGCAGAAAACTCGCGGCGATACGGAGCAGACGAAGAAACATCGCGAGCAGCAGCAGCAGAAGGAAGGAAAACAGACGAGTCTTCCGTCTCTCTCTCTTTCTCGTTTTACGGACTAGAGGGAGCGAGTCGAGCGGACGGTGCCAGCAGCAGCAGCAGCAGCAGCAGTGAGCAGCAGCAGCAGTAGAGCAGCAATAGCCGCGGCAGCGCGCACACTCGTCACGGAGACGGGCCCCGGCGTAGAGCCAGCGAGTGAGACAGAGCGAGAGAGCGAGCTGCCAGTGGGCAAGATGGCGGCCGACTCGGGAATGGAGACGTGTCCCTCCCCGGAGATCGCGGACTCTAGGAAGCGACCGCTCGACTGCGACGTCGAGAACGGCGCTACGAAGCGCTCGCACTACGGCACAGGTAGGCCACTATCCAGCATTACTAATATCATCCGCCCCGATCTCCCTCTAGCCTCGTTACTGCTGCTCCGACGAGTTTGAGGTTAGGGACGAACCACTTCGCTCGGTGGCTCCGTTTTCTGCTGCTGTATGATGATGCACCGCGCGCATAGTGGTTCCTCCCTCTCTCTCTCTCTCTCCCCCTCATTCTCTATTTCTCTCTATTCCTCGCCTTTCTCTACACAACTCCAGCAGCGTCGTTCTCTCGTCTCCGCTAGATGCATCCGAGACGAAGACGTCTTATAGGCTATACGCTACTATATAGCCACGATAACAGCAGCTCGTGTGTGTGTTTTCACTTTTTTCTCGGCTATTCCGCCTCTTCTCCTTCCCTCGTGCCAGTGTGGAGAGAGGAACCTTAATGGCCACTTCTCCACTAGCGCGACAGACACGTTCGCCTCGTCGACGACGACGACGACCTAAAACCTGCTGCTTTTTTTCCTTCTTCACTCTGCGTGCGTCTCTCTTGCTCCGATAAAAAGTTTTTTCTTTCTCTCTTGCGCTCACGCTTGCTCGCCAGCGAGAATGAAATCTAGCTCCCCCCCACAAGTGCGCACGGAGAGGTGTATAGAGGCATGTGATGTATACACGCACGCACACTTTTCCTCTCGGATTTACTCTTGCGCAACTCGGCGTTTATTGCGCGCCCGAGAATCATCCGTCATCTTTATTCAGTCCCCCTCTCTTGATTCGAGGAGAGCAGGGAATCATCATCTCCCATCGATCCGAAAAATCCAGCAATGTATTGCTTATTCCCGGGTTATAAGTAGTAGAGACCAGTGTATTAATATAATAATACACGTACACATAAAGCAGGCAACTCTCGCATACACATTGCAGCAGCAGCAGCCGCAGCAGCAGCACAAGAGTATAGTCGCGCGCGCTCGGAAATGTGGGTGAGTGTCGCGCTGATTGCGAGAGCTGAGCGAGACGGAGAATCGCATCCCCCCTTCTCCGCAACGTCGCGCGCGCACAACCTTGCGCGACATTTCATCTCTCTTTCTCGCTCTCGCTCCTTTTTCTCTCTATTCCATTAGGCTTTTGCTCTCTCTCTCTCTCTCTTATGCTCGACTATATTGACATCATACTCGAGACTCTCAGTAGCAGCCTATTGTGCAGCCCGCACTCGTAGGTACGATGCACTGGCCGTCGAACGAAGATCCGAAATTATGTAGGTCTGGCGCGCGGGAGAGAGCGCGGTGAGTCCTATCGATTTTTTCCTCGCCGCACAGCGGCTTCGTGCTTTTGAGTAATGCCGCGGGGAAGGCTCTCTCCCTCTCTCTTTCTCTGTATATATATATATATATATATGTAACACGCGCGAGGGGACGACTATATACGAGTGCTGTATAGGTGTATATATAGGTAGACTAGAGTCTGCGTGCATTAAGTGCGCGCGCGGGTCGGAAGTTCGGAATGAAGGTCAGTGGGGTAGCCGAGTTTTCGCGCGAGCGAGAGAGAGCTTTTCGCGTGCGCGAGGGGGTTTGTAGGTGAAGAGGAGGAATGTTTTTCAGGCCGATAGCTTGGGTTATTGATGAATCTCTGCGATACCGATGGGATGGAAAGTCTCCGGCGTTGAACGAAACTTGCAACTCGGATGTCTTACGTCGTTTGAAGTCTTTTCGGTCGGATCGGGGCTGATGCCAATAAAGCGGACGATTTATTTTTCAATCGTCCGCTGCATACGCATATGCGTTATGCGCTGGCGCGGCGAATGGTCTATTTTAGCTTTCCCCGAACGTTGCAACGCTCGATAATTCACGATCCGATTGTAACTATTTTATGCATATACCCCCTGTTTTGATCTCGTATGACGGATATCTATATAGACTGATTTGGCTTTGTTTGTTGCTCGCTGTTTTTTTTTAACTCGAGCCTATTTTTGTTAGGAAATCACGCGTATGGCGTAAAACTGTTAGCCGTGCAATTAAAGACCGAGAGAGTAGGTTGTTAGCGAAAATAAATTAAATTAATGTTTAAATATACATACAGCCATAATATCACAGCAATCTCATCGTCTTCGTGACGAGAAATCGAAAAGAAAAAAGAAAACACCGCCGAGTTTTGTTTTCGTTGCATTCTCTCGAGCTTTCTTTATTATCAAAATAATTAAACGGCTCGGGACTTCCTGTCTTGACTCCTCGCCACCGCCGCTGGCATGCTGTTCTATTATTATGTTGTAACCTCTAATAATTGCAAACGCGGCTGCAATTTAGTACACCTCACGGTTACGTTACAGTTATTATACTGTGAAACTCGCTTCTTCGGAACTTTCTCTGCCGGTCGAACTTGGAAGGAGACATTATGCTCGAATATTATTAATCATTCCTGCAAATTGTTGCACGGCCTTTCGGAGGTCATCCTTATTGTTTAATTGTTTATTCAAACAACTCGAATTCTCGAAAACATGTTTTCTGGGCCAACGTCAAGTGGCTCAGGTTTTGAAATACTCCTGTGATCGATAAACATGCTTTGGAATTGCAAAAGCTGTTTTATTAATTTGAACTGCTTCGTAATACTTTTGCTCGTGCGTTTGGGAATGTGCAGTATTAACGTTGAACTAGAAAAACTGAACCACACACCGATATATATATATATATTTTTTTGTACTTGTGTATAGTACAACAAAGAGCAAAAATGTTGTAGGACGCTGTGAGAAATTTTGTAAACTGTTTGTAGTTTTTATTTCAAGAATTTCAATACTGCTTCTGTTAACTCAAATATTTCAATGAATACAAAGTGTATCGATAAGGTCATTATCCGATAAAAACTAATTTCCATTAGTTGCAATTTTTCAATAATAATTCGTCCTCTATATTTGAAATTCAAGTGCACACAACACACGACTATTGGCGCAACAGTATATTTTGTTATATCGCGGATTTCATTGTTATCGCGTAAACGGCAAATGAGTCCCTTACATTTAGCAACCATGCCGTGTGCCTGTGTGTTATGGTCACGCTTTTTAATTTCATACTTGTAAATTGCTACGTACACGTACATACAATAATAATTTCATGGTCGAATGTTATGCAAACAGTCAGTGATAGCGACAAATTGAGCATAAAACGCTTACAAGTGTCGTTTTAATTCTACCATCGACTTCAGAGGCTCAAGTTCCAATATATTCTTTAATTCAGAAAGTTCACCCTTTGAGGTTAGGAATTCATTGATTAGTGTATATATCGCGCGCAAAAGCAGACAGCCAATCGGGGAGCGAAAATAATGGTTACCATGTCTTTTTTAGAGCATAAAGAAAAGTGATCCATATTATGTTATTTTTTCGGACGTAGCATAGCTCCTACATCGTAGAGAGGATGACGGTACCCGTGTTCAGGGCAAGTTTCGGCAATTAAACCCTGTCGATCAATCATGTCTTAGAACTGGGCCACTTTATAAAAACTCACACATATGCCGCGAACTCCTACCGCCCACTTCCACCTCTATTTTTTCATCAACATCATCAGCGTGATATTCCCTAGAATACTTATATACTGGAGCACAATCGACACCACCTACACACCCACTTAAAAAAAATTCTATAAATATACGCACGTATGCGCGCTCGTCCATCATCATTCCCCCAGTGCAAAAATCAAGATTGACGCGTCACCAGAGAAAAAGGTCTCTCGCTGCACTCGACAATAAAGAAGGCTCGTTTTATTATGGAACGAGAGAGATATAAAAATACGTATCCACGATGCTCTTATCTCTCCAGAGACCCGCCGGACCGCGTTTTACTGCCTGTAATCAAACAGTACACACTTGACTCGTTCCCAAGAGCGCGTAATATGCCTCTCGTTTTGTTGCGAGAAGAAAATTGATTTCTTGAAAGCCGTTCCACATATCGAAGAAAAAGTGCATAGGCGGCGCGCGTTTGCTGACGGAATGCCTGTATCATCGGAAAATCAAAAGTGCGGTAATTAGCATGATTAGCGCCTCTCGCGATTGCGCGTGTGTGCAATTATGTCGTAAGCGCAACGTGAGGCAACGCATTTTAAACCGTCGCAGCTACCTGGCGATATTCTCCACGACTCGAGCGCGACAAGATCCAATTCGGAATCGACTTAAGCACCATAATAGGACTATCGGAGAGTGTGTTTGTGTGCAGCACATCCTTGGCTGCGCTGCCACGTCGTCGTCCGGCGTACACCGGTGGGGAGTCCCGTGATGCGCTACGTGTCGAGGCTGAAAGAGCAGAGGTGGGATAGAAGTTCATCCGCGCGCGTGTTTTGAATCCGATGCGGACACTGGCTTCGTCTTCCTCTAATTTTTTTTTTTTAATCACATCTCGATGGTTTTTCCTTCGCGTCTTGCGGCAGTGATTTCGCGGCCTTTATTGGCTGATAAAAGCTCTCGGTGCAACGAGTATTTCAATCTCCGGCGCGTGGTGTCGTGTTTGCTTTGGTTCGTGTTTTATTGGATGAAGAGTAATAAATGTGGAGAGCTGACTTTTTCTCTCTTCTTTCTCGACTGATCCTTATACGCTATATATATAGGAGTCTTAAAGCTCTACGGTTTTACAGAAAATTTCATTCCAAGTTTCACCAGTGTGTGTGTGTGTGTGTGTGCGCGCGTGTGTATACATATATATATAAAAGCCATTGTTGAGTTGCGTTCATTTTCCTTTTTTTTTCAACGAAGCTAAAGTGTGTAATTAATAAGGCACGGAAACTCGATGCGGAAATTTTCTTAATCAGTCCCCGTTTTGAAGAAAGGCTGGCTCTTAACTAGGCGTAACAAGGCCTATGGAACGAGCCAGGCTAATCTTAAATACCCTGACATTATCGTCGCAAAAATTACTGTTCTCGAGCGCGCGCATACAGCACAATAGTTTCAAAACAAACAACTCCTCTTTTTCTAACTTTCTAACTCTCTGCTCGAAGAGGAGAAAAAATTCGAAGGAGCGAAAAAAAAGCACACCCGCACGTCCGAGAGCAGTCTAAGTATATTTCGCTTCGAAAGAGACCGTAGTAGTACCTACAAAGTCGCGTTAAAGTACAATGGTATTTACGGAAACCGCAAGCCACGACGCGCTAGGGCAGTATTCCGGTTTTTCACGAGGCGCAGACTTTTATTGCACGGACGAATCGCTCGCGACAAAAGGTCATTGACCCCATCGCTCGCAGCTCGGGCTTATAAATATACTGCACCCGATCATTAAAAAAGTGGACCACTGCGCATTGCTGCTCGAAATCGTATTATTCATCTCTCGCGCTCGAGGTTAGACGTATTCTCTTGGATGGAAATATCGAATCGTTAATTGAACGTCGATCACAATTGAGCTTCCAAAAATGAAGGAAAAAACACACGCACACGCACACACACAGGAAAGAGTACGTTGTACAGAGTTCTGGTCGGTAAGGCAGTCACAGCGGAAAGTGTCGTCCTCGTCCGCAGAATGGGAGGAGGGGAACCACTGCATGCGCTCCGCAAAGGAGAAAGAAGAGAAAAAAATCACGTGTGTGTGTGTGTGTGTGTGCGCGCGCGGCGGCGTGTGTACCTCTCTATACGCGGATAAAAGTCTCTCTCTCGGGCCCGCAGTCTTACGCCGAGGACGAGCTGACCCGGGCTCCACGTAGTCGCTGTTCTCTGCATCTCCCGCGTGATGTGGCACATCGGTGAGTGAGCTGCGGTAGTTTCGTGCGTCGCTGTGTGTATATTTATTTAACTCGGCTCCTCCTCCTACTCTTTCTCCGTCTCTCTAAACTCATCTCGAGGTCGTAGGTCAAGGTCGTCTTCGTCGTCGTCCGCTGCAGAAGACGAAGAAGAAACGGCAGAAGCAGAAGCTTTTCTCTTGGCCGCTGCTCTATAATATACCTACTCTTCCGCCGCGGTCTCGCGCATACGTGTAACACGAACAGCTGTTTGAAGCCTTGCCCATTTCCTGATTCGCTCTGGGCGTCGTCGACGCGAGCGCCGCTACTCTTCTCTCTTTTTTCGCTCTCTCTCTCTCTCTCTCTCTCTTTCGCTTCGAAATTCCAGAAGGAGGTTAGTCGACGATCGAGCGGAGGTATACACGTATGGAGCGAGCGCGTGCGCGGGCGCGGGAGGTTTCTTCTTCGTCTTCCGGCAGCGCGGTGTATATAGCATGGGGTGCTTTTGACCCAGTTTTTTCTTCGCGGATTTTTCACGCTCGATGTGCGTTTCTATATCGCATAAATCGCGCAGACGCCTGTGTCAGTTGAGAATATAGTCTCTTTCTCATCCCTCGGCAGCGTAACGCGCGCATAGTATATAATTGAGAGACGATGCGCGAGCCGCATGAAATAGCCGCTCGGAAGTAGGCCAAATATTTATGTGCGAGCGAGCTTTGGCTTTGAACTCGATTCCGTCGGAAGAACTCGGACCCGGAGGGAGCTAGTATTCGGCATTTGAATTCCTTCGCCTTAAAATTCATGAACACTCCTTCTGATTGAGCTGCATCGCACCGCGGTTGTGTATATATATATATATATACACACGTATACTCGTCTCTGCGCTCTGCGAGATGAAAGTCTATGGAATCTCCACGTTTTCCAATTTGGAAAGTTACGGGGAGCTTACGCAATGCCTCTTCAAACATCGTCTGTATTGGAGAGCTTCCCTGTGTACGTGTGTGTTTGCGAGCATACGAATTAGACTGCGAGTATTATAGAAAAGAGAGAGAGAGTTCAAAGTGTATCGAGCTGGTGTATGTGTGTAAGAAGCCGCGATGTCGGTGTAAAAATATTGCATTATCTATCATCCGAGACTTTCCACTGCTGCGGTGATCCGAGAATTATAAATATATAGATTATCGGACGCTCCGATGATGTTTTCACCTTTGCGGATTTTCGTGTTGATCGATACTCGAGAGATAATAAGCGATGCAGTGCAAAGTTCGGCTATCGACTATATCTTATCTCGTATCTCTCACGTCCGTTACACGACGAACACAGTTATTCGGCGACTATTATTTTGCATTATTGTTTCGTTGCGACGTCCGTATAGGTATCGCAGCCAACGATTGTTTCGAGCAAGGCCCCGACTGGTCTCTCGCTAAAATAGACGCGAAGCTGCTCCCGCTATAGGCGTAAACAATGAGCTGTAAGGCGAAACTCCCCCGTCCTTGACTTACCTTATCGATTTCGATTGCATACTTCTCGCGCAAGGCGAGTATCCCCACCTGCGCAACTTTATTACGTGTAGCGTATTGTACTTTAAGCTTTTTTCGCTCGCGGACTAGCCGTGTGCCCGCGAATGGTACAATCGTAATATGGCTCTATCGCCGCGGATGAAACGATGTTTCTATGCCGTATTTTCTCTTATGCTAGACGCCAAGAGCTTCAATCGCAACGACGATAATTCTCGAGAGATGTTGCGAAACTTCTCGTCGCGCTCTTGATAACTCCGGTTCAGGCTGATTCTTTTTCTCTCGGTTTCGACATAGACTCTTCGAGATTGAGTTTCTCTATTTTCGTATCGACCACACATTGATCGCTGGAATAAGACGGTCTTCGAAATATATATATATATATATATATACTCCGAGAGTGGGAATGCATATATTTAGTCTTGAAAACGCACGTTTGATGCTATATATACACAGACAATTGGAACTCCAACGCCGTCAATTGTAGCCGTGACAGCAGCAATCTTAATATCATAACTCTTGAGTTAACGGAAAAATATTTCCAGCTGTATATATATAGCCGAATATCATGCGATTGCAAACTTCATCTCGGCTGCATCACTCGCGGTGGATTTATTTCATAACTTGAAGTACGCAATATTCGAATTTATTAATCAACTGTATGGTATATGCAACAAACTCGACGCTACATTAAAAAGTTGTCTAACAAACCCGCCGATGAGTAATCTCGTCGCTTCCTGAAAATTAACGGAATAATTCAAAGCTTGAGCCGCGCGGCTTTACCACAGATATACGCAATTATAATACGCGCACATTTTCACGCGGCGGATCACGAGGGAGCGTGTCGGGTGGACTTACAAATAAGCGTCTATGCGACACCGCAATTATCACAGATAAATATACCAAAATCGCAAATCCGTGCGATCGACGCACAGCCGTTAATGTCAGCATGCGCTTGTATACGAGAAAAAAATGCCAGCCGTCTAAACGAACGTATTTTCGATTTTCCGCAGGAGGCGATGGCACGTACCACCTCAAGGTTCTGGTGCCCGGAGTGGCGGCCGGGGCGATCATCGGCAAGGGCGGCGAGACTATCGCCCAGCTGCAGAAAGACACCGGGGCTAGGGTCAAAATGTCCAAGTCCCACGACTTTTATCCAGGTGAGTAACTATACACACACACATACAACTAACTGCGCGACGTACCTACAAACGCTCGTGACGTAATTCTATCTCTGGGCGTCCTTGGCTGCGCGTCATTTCCAGCAGCGCGCGCAGCTCTTACGTAATCTCGCAATTATAATGCACCGGAGCCTGTTCTCCATTGTCGCTATATGTATATATATACATACGTATAACATATACTCGATGCTCGTAATGGACGATGATGACGCGGATAGGATTGATTTTAATATTATTATTTTTTTTTTTATTCTTAAATACTTACGTTTGTGCTTTTTTCAGGAACGACCGAGCGCGTATGCCTGATAACCGGTAGCGTCGATGCCATAATGTCGGTGATGGACTTTATCATGGAGAAGATCCGCGAGAAGCCTGATCTCACGACGAAAACGACGGTGGACTTTGATTCCGGCAAGGCGACCGCGGAGAGGGACAAGCAGGTAACTGTCATTGATGATCCGAGCTTTAGAGCCTGGATTATACGCTCTACAGTGGCGTATACAGATTTTTACTGCGGGACGAACAAAGGGCGCTCGCATTACTTGATCGCGAGCGTTTTTAACGCGATCGTTAACTTCTTTCGTTGAAAAGAAAATCTAAATCGCGCGTGCACAGCGTATGGCGAAATGCGATTCTCGCAATTAGTAGGCTAATTAGGTCGTTTGCTGAATGAACCTTTTTTTAAACTAATGGTCTCTAATTCAGAAAATCTATTAATAAACGAAGGGCGCAGAGTGCGCTGTTCGAAACACGCGTTATACTGCTAAGTGCATAATTACTCGATACGCGAATAATGAAAGAGCATTTTCACGTTACAGCGAGGTCTACACTAATGAAGTTTTTCTCTTACACACAAACACGCACACACACACTTATCATCGGCGCGCGCAGCAAGAAAAAATATGGCTGTTCCATTTACTTACCCGCGTAGACTCGTGTTTAGCCGTATGAATAAAACACATAAGGCTAATGCAATTAAGCTCTGTTTTTCGACTGTGCATTAATGAAAATCCGCGCGCGCGCTAATGGAATCTCCGCGTCTTCGAAGCTCACGGCGGCGGGAATTTCAAATTCCCACCTCGCCGTAACGAGCCAAAAATCGTCTTATTAATAGCAGCAGCGAGTCATAAAAAAATCTCAAAAGTATAACCCATTTGAGAGACCTGCGCGAGAAAGCAGACTCGTTCCCGAAATAGAGAGTCGACCCCCGCGACAGAGAGAGAGAGAGAGAGAGAGTTTCGCTATATAATATATATCCTCAGCGAGGGAGTCAGTCCGGACGACCTCATCAATAAGCCACTCTTCTGCGGCTAGTCGCGCAAGCTTCGCGATCCATAGCTTCGCTATATACTGCTTTCCTTATCATGCAAAAGTCATGGCGAATTAAGCTCGGCTGCAGTATATACCGTCGAGCTCTGGCTATAGCTCGCTCGCGGCCGGGGCTTGTTAGCAATGACCCAGTTAGGAAAGCGTGTGCAGCGCAGCTGCCTTTATGGCTAGCGATCCGAATCGCTCGCTCGTTCGCGCGCGCACCGATTTCTTGCGCTCGCTTGGAAAAGGTCCATCCTTCTATGACACGATTTTTCATCTCGCTCGGCATTGATCTCTCTCTCTCTCTCTCTCTCTCTGCCCGAGTCGTTTTGGCATGTGCTTTTCAGCTCTGCGCCGAGAAGAACTAACTGACCTCTCTTCCCCTTTAAGAAGCACGTTACGCTGCAGACAAGAGGTTTCATTGCCAATCAGAGAACCGCTCTATACGCTATTTCATCTGCGCGAGTGCTTGCTGGGGAGGGAGGAAGGCTCTGCCTGCATGCGCTTACAAACACGTCGATAAAAAGTGATTTAATTGTTGAAGCCTCAAGCGGCTCTCTCGCTTATGCGCGCGGCTGACTCGAGCGTTAACGAGAGTAGAGGGAGAGGTGTATTTTTAGAACGCGTCGATGGTGGAGAAATAAAGCGCGCGCGAGCGAGATTTCGCTCTCTAGCCTTTGGGTTTATGCGTGCTTCGAGTTTTTTTTTCGTTTATTTTTTTTTTATTATTCTTACGATGGCTGAGAACGAAGGCACTTGTCACGATGATACTTTAAGTCTGTGATAATGTATTTTACTAACTTGCGGTGATTTTCCATCTAGGTGAAAATCCTGGTGCCGAACAGCACGGCGGGCATGATAATCGGCAAGGCCGGCAACTACATCAAGCAGATCAAGGAGGAGTCCGGCTCGTACGTGCAGATCTCCCAAAAGGCCAAGGACGTGTCACTGCAAGAACGCTGCATAACTGTGATCGGCGAGAAGGAGAATAACCGCAACGCCTTGCTCATGATCCTGGCGAAGGTGGCCGACGATCCTCAGAGCGGCGCCTGCCTCAACGTCAGCTACGCCGACGTTAGCGGACCCGTAGCCAACTACAACCCTACCGGCAGCCCGTATGCACAGGCGCCCACGACCACGCCAACCTACACGTCCACTGCTGGCATCAATACAGGTAGCTATTTCCTTTTTTCTCGCGCGCGGTCATGCGGACTTGATGGCTACGTCGCGTTCGCCGACGCGAAATATCGATGTACGGGAAATTAACGAGAGTCGCGTGTACATACGTTTTTTATCGATTTCGAGCGCTCGGATGTGGGAATCGGATTCGTTAATCGATGAGCTTTTGGTGAATTACACTTATAGCGGAGCAATTTAATTGTAATCGATTTAAGAAAAAACATTGATCGATTGGCCTTTTTTATGCTGTTGCCGTAGAAAAAGGTTTGCTCTTGTCTTAATATCAACTAAACGGTAGTATAAGCATACGCGTGAAGTTTCAAGGACTTGTGCGGAAAACATGAATAATACGATGCCGATCTGAATTAAATTAAATTGCTGCGATCGCCTTTCCCGAGGTTAAAAACGACGATTAACTCACTTTGATTCTATCGCTTTGCTGTTTATGGATGTAAACACGAGATACACTATTAATCCAACATACTCACTTAGACTTGTTAGAAATTCAACTTCCCTTGATTACATCATGCATATAGTTCGCTAATGGGCACTTCGTCCTATCTCTAACTCAAATCCACTCGCACACTCTGCATTTTGGATTCTCTCGCATGGACTGTCCCATACATTGCTCATCAGCGGTGGTGGCTAGATTGTGCTGCTGGTGGTCCGCTACATCAGACATTAATTAATGCATGGAATCGATAATCAGGAAATGTCAAGGATAACTTCCTTAATGTCTCGATAATACACGTATGTCAAGCGGGGATATTAATTATTTCTAACGCCCGACACTCCGCGCCATTGTGATTCCCCATTTGCAGCAACTTTTCGCGCTGGATTTTCGTGCGGATTTGATGGATTTCCGTCGATAACGTTTATGATTTAATTAGTCGCCCTTCAGATGTATATATATATATATATATGTATATTCGGCTCGCAAATCAATTTCACTTCAACTGCAGATGAATAATGGATTACATTAATGATTGCGGTTGAAATATAGCTACCTATTTTCTCTTTCATTTATAGTGATTCGTAATTTAATAACCCATAACGTACGCGCTGAACTGAATTCATTTTAAAAGTTTGACCGGGACGTCGCGGCATTGTCACGAGCAGAAACGGTCGATAGACGCCGCCCTACTAACCAAGTTTCGAATTAAAAAAAATATATATACTAATAGAAGATTTTTTTGTCCAAAGCAGTGAGCATCCTGAACGGAGCCGGACTAAGCTTAAACCTAAATCTGGGCGCGGCACTGTCAGCTGGCGCAGCGCCCGGGACAACAACGAACCAACTGCTGGAGCACATAAAACTGTCGCTGCGCAGCACTGGCTTCGGCGAGCCCGCCGCCAGTGAGATTCTCCAAGCTGTGGCGACACTCGTCAAGTACAACGTGCTCGGCATGGGCATTGGCATGCCCTCCTCCGTTTCGTACATCAGCAACGCCATGGACTCGCAGACGACGGTGGCCAATGGCTCGAACAACAACGGAGGCGTCTTCGGACCCATCGGCACCGTGCCGACCCTCGGCTCGAGCTCGCCCACACCCAGGTCGGCCCTCGACCGCTACGAGCCCTTCGTCGACCCCTTCCGGCAGAACAGCAGTGCCGCCGCTGCGGCCGCGGCCGCCATCAACCTCAACAACAATTCGTTCGGCCTCGGCACGAACCAGTTGTCACTCGTAAGTAAGAGCCCCACCGGCCAGGTGGACGCGGCGAGCGCCGCGGCCGCCGCGGCAGCCGCCGGCATCAAGGAGGGCAAGAAAGACATTGAGATTGCAGAGGTTATAGTGGGAGCAATATTGGGACCCGGCGGTCGGAATCTCATTGAGATACAGCACCTCAGCGGCGCGAACATACAGATCTCGAAGAAGGGCATCTTTGCCCCCGGTACCAGAAATCGCATTGTCACGATCACGGGATTCCCCGATGCGATCAGAACCGCTCACTATCTGATCGAGCACAGGATCAGCGAGGAGGAGGCGAAGCGAGCGCGCCACAATACCATTACCGGCATGATTCATTGATCGGGCTCCTCGGCATTACCCACCACCAGTACTACCATTCATAACCAGGGCTGGCTGCTCGTCTAATTGTTTTTTCTCTTTTATTTCTAACTTGATTCACTTCTGAAGTCACGCTTCCTTCGTCACCATCGCGCCTCGTCGATTGCGCCTATCGCAAGCACGACGCGCGATCGTACACTGTTCCAGTATCCGTGCGTTACTTCAAAGCGCTTACAATCAATACATTGGCAGACGTGGCGAACGAGGCGGAGCGCGTGATTCGGTTCAGGCGCTGCGCATGCCGCTGGACGGTGAATGTCTTGAGCAATTACCACGAGTATGCGGCGTGTGCGGCGTCGTATTACACACCAATGTGAGCAGCCAGCCTTCTTCTCGTTATTTGTTGAAACCTTCTTCGCACACATATGTCATCGTCACCTCCACCACAAAGGCATACTCTTTCACGTAGCTTCGTTATTACCTCCCTCCCCCCCGTTGAATACGAGTACGCATAAATGAACGAGCCATAAAAAATCGATGAACATGCAACTCCTCCTTCACACGTTTTAGTCTCGACGATTCTCTCGGGAGAGTCCAAGTCACCGTTGTCGCGTCGGAGTAGTCGATCCGTCGAATGCAGACGAACGCGCGCAGGAGATAAATATTTATTTGATTACGAGATAAAAGAGGCTTTTTCGAGGCCGTCAAACTGTGTTCAAGAATAAAACGGAAAAGCGTTCGTCTGGGCTCGATAAATCTCGACTCGCGGCACGGCACGCACTTCATTCGCACGCATTCGATATATGCCCGCTTGAAATTCTCGATGAAAACGACAATGTACGAAAGAGCATAAAAGCAAATTCCCGACACCCGTCGTCACCTTATCGCAGCATCACTATAGCGCCTGCATTGCTACCACTACTACTACTACTACTACTACTACTACTACTACTATACTACTACTACTACTACTACTACTACTACTACTACTTCTACTTCTACTACTACTATCTACATCACCATTCATTTTCATCCATCACGGCTCGTTAAACGATTGATTCTACTTTTTAAGAAATCTTATATAAATATTACATGTTATATAGAGAGAAAGAAAAGTATAAACTACTACAATTGTTCTGTGATACACCACGTTACGGGGCTTTATCACATACACAAGAGAGAGGAGGTACACGAGAACACGTTATATATACATATATATATATGTATGAGAAAACACTTGTTCATTAAATCATTGGAGCCACATTTTAATGCGATATATACATGTAGTTGTACGGATTTAAAAAAAAAACAATCTAAGTAGGTTTATTCAAGAAATGATGCAGTAAAACTGTCGCGAGGTGAGCCAAGCCGCTGCTCGAGGCCTCGACGGTTCTTTCCTGTGATTTTTACGAGAGAGTTTTTAAAAGGATTTTAAACTACGTTGAATTGGAAGAGCAACGAGACTCATGTTAATGCTTACTTTCGTCATGCAATGCGAAATTAAGTGCAAATCGTTCTGTAGAGTTATCACGACGTTCTCCCCATTCAATCGGACGAAGATTTACTTTTTAAAAGTTATTGTTTTCTCTATTATTGTTTGAACTTGTTTTAAGCGACGAAACGAGCGAAGGACTCCTCGGGCCTCGAGCATTGCGTCAGTCTCCCTCGAGGAAAAATAAACTGAATTATAATAAATATATAGAGAAAAGCAAAGCGTGGGTTAGAGCAGTGCTTCAGACAACTCTCGTCTTTGGTTATTATCACCACCGAGTTCCTCAGAGGATACGCGCATCAGGAATTTGTATATTTACGTTTCAATGAAACAAAGTTTATGAATAATCAAAATTCGATCGATTATCGATTCGAAGGCGGAGAGAGAGATAAATCATATATATAAATATTGAAGGTACTCGATCAACGTACCTTGACAGAGTTTATTTGTTGAAGAACACTTTGGCTAAAGTAATCGTATTTGACTGTTCGCGAGGCGCCGCGAAATTTGCGTATCTATCACAATAGAACATGCAAACAAAGCATCTCTAACGTTACCAATCATAGGCTTCTTTCCTGTCAAACGAGAGCGAAGAGGTTACAGTTCGTTAATACCAAAGATACTCGTTAACACGCAGATCGAAAGCACATTATTTACAAAGCTACATATATTACTAATTATATTGTTTTTACGCTCTATCGTGGCGACTGGCTGGTCCGGTCCCAGAGAACTAATCATTCCGTCGTTGCTGTATTACACCATACCGCGTTTCTCATATATTTTGTCATAACGTTGTATAATCTTTGACTAGATTCTTAGCTGCAATATATATAGAGAGAGTTATCTAAAGAGTTTTATCATCATTGTTATTCATCCAGTTCCCTGATCCTCCCTGTAAACTCTTAACGTTGCATAATTTTACTCTTCGATCTGCCTGTAACTTGCTCGGACAATGCCAATAATAATCAGTCGATTTTCTAAAATATGTCCGATGATGAACCGGGTTCTCTCTTCTCGCGCCGAACAATCAAATCCGCGTTACCGAGAGCCTAAAGTTGTCGTGTTTGCCTAGCGTATATCGAAAACAAACTGGAAAAAAGCAAAAAAAATAAGATAACAAAGAAAGAAACGTCGTTCGTTTTTCTCTTCTAATAAAAAAAAGATATATATATATATATAGCAGACCGAGCGCGCGGCGAGCAAGTTACCATGCGCAGCCGCTCGCTCGCGGACGTAGATTTAGATTAAGAAATTCACGCGATGTTTGACAAAAAAAAAATTAAAATTATAAGCCACAGTCACTGCGAAGGACACTCAAATTTGTTCGAGAGGGAAAGAAAGTTTCGTTTTCGAACGAAAGTTATTATAGAGAGTGATATGTTTTAGCTATCTATATATACACAGAAATCTATATATACACATACATCATTACATTTATTTCGCAAGGAACGAGGGCGAGAAAAATTGTTTGACATTTTTCACTTCGTGCCGACGCGTCGTACGATCCGATCAACTTCTGTTCATCGCAGCGTTAAATAAACGAATCATTGTTATTATTCTCAGATTATCTTCTCATGTTGATTTTTTATTCTATTTTTTATGTACAAAATTGATATACCTGTATATCTGGTTTTTACGAACGACAAAGGAAACTATTATTAACGAAGGAGCCGAGAGAACGTGATCATCATTGCACGACCCCTCGCGCACGCGTTTTGCCGCTTACACAATATTTCGCATGGTTCGATTGCGAGGGAAAAAGCGTTTCACACGTGAAAAACACACTCCGGAGACACACGTTTGTTCGCCCGAGAGAAGCAGGAAAGCGGGGTTTCGGGCTTCTGACGATTTTTCCCGCTATAATTATAATAAACCAGACAAAAATCATTATTCGTTCAGGGTAGATTCAGATAGATATAAAAAGAAACGACGAGTACGTTCACACACACACAAACACACACATACATGCATACATACATACACATACAGATACGTCGTTATACATAATTAGCTAGGTATAATTAATAAAACGTTAAGTGAATAACAAAACCGTATAAGTAGATTGATAACCGATATAACAAGCTCACACATACATTTACATAAATACATATATGCAGAGGAGACATAAAAGTTTAAAATAAAGCGTGGTTGATAGCTGTTAAAAGAGAATTCCGGCGAGACGTGTAGCAAAATTAAACAGAGATCCGATAGCAAACGATTAAATGAATAAGGGGAATTCGGTTATAACCACTTTACTTGAGTACAATTAAACGAGTATATATATATATATGCTGGAGACGCTGGCTCCCCGCTCTTTAAACAAACAAATGACTTGTATATTTATAAATATTACATAGCATTATTAACGATAATATATATATATACACGATAAAGTAAAAGAGAGATAAATATATATGATAATCGTATATATTCAGATGTGTATATACATATACAATTATACATGCGCGCGTCGATGCGGTCGCTTCATGCGGTGGCAATTTACGCGAGTGACTGCGAAAATCCGGGCAAACGGTTTTGTGCGAAGAGCTCGCGTGCCAGCGTCGAGCGCTGCGGAAAACAAAACGAGGGTAAAAAAACCCAAAGGAGTATAACAAAACGATTAAGTGCCGCGACGGGGCGGAAGGGGAGCACATAAATCCGAGATGTGGTGGAGAAAGAACCGTTGAGCTAAATTATTATGAAAAGGGAATCCATATTATCCGACGAATATAAAAATATATATGAATATATATATAAATAAATAATATAAATAAATATAAATAATTTTAAGAGATGGATTGATATTATATATATATAAATATATATATATATATATATTGTTGACGAGAGAAAGTGAGCGAAAGGTACGAGTTTAGGAAACAAAAAAAATGATGAATAAAATGGGAGGGGGGGTTATTACGATGAAACAAGACAACACTTGCGTCCGCGAAAGCTATAGGAGACAGTGAGAGAGGGGGTTTTACGTTTATCCATAAATTTTATGAGAATATAATAGAAAGGGTGGGAGTAAAACTCGGCCGTGTTATATACCCTAATTGCATACAGCACACGACATAACGACACACGTACGCGCCTACATGAGTACACATATAGACATTGACATTGAGTAAAGAAAAAACCAAAATAGATATATCTGTATATTATATTATACATTGAACTGCATTGCATAAAAAAGCTCCAGAGCAAGTATCAGTAGACACCACAAAGATGAAGAACAAGTCTAGCGTTAGGTGAAGACTTAGATAGGTTCTATTCTAAATAATGCGGAAGCTATATAAAACCATTAAAAACAGCGAGGTAGGTTTCGTTTTAGAGGAGATGCGCACGCGCGCGCGTGTCGTCCGTTGTTAGCGTATGTAATTTAAAGATTAAACAAAAATCACGAGGGATAGGGCGTTTTGCGGCGCGTTTATATATACAAATAATACACGGCAGCCGATTGATTGTAAAAAAAAAGGAAATAGATTCAAAGAGTACGTTACGCAGCAGAGGTTAGACGCGCGTTCTTACATGTGTGTGTATTCCGGCGAATAACTCTGCACATCACTCGTATACACAATCAACATCACTCGCGCGCGATTAACACCTGATGGTAGGAATTTTCTCGATTGAGCTCTTATTGTATTTATAATTCTCTCCGTTGCAGACACGTTGTTGTTGGATTTTTCAGTTAGCTTGCTCGAAGGACGAGGAGACGACAGTTGTAGAGAAAAAATTAAAGTCAATTAGAAGGTAGTCCCGAGGAAAGCTCCTCGGCTGTCCCTGGAATTTTCTCGGGAATCCTTCTATCGGATTTACGCGATATTATTGCTGTTGACGTCACGAGCCTGCATCGCGTCTCCTCTTGTTCGCCATATCGGACGTTTCGTTTCCAGCGAAATTCGAGTGCAGGGCTCCTTTTATATCCGTACACACATACACACAGACACACATAGAGGTCGCGGTAAAAACTCGAGGGTGGCACTTTTACGACGCCGAAGGAGGGAGAGAGCGAGAGAGAGTTGATCGGAGATGATCCAAAAGAGAGACAAACTATAACGGCGGCTGTGCGACACGCGGCCGTCGCGCGACTCTGTACATACATTCCCTTAAAAGTATATATATTATATATATATTATATTAAAGAAAAGTATAAAAGTAAAGTAAAAGTTATATAACAAAGTAAACGTATAAAATATGTATAACGTACCTTAACGCCAGCTGTGATGGAATTAAAGAATGGAAGTGAATGACGGTAAAAGAACGCGAACTGTGTAGCGAACACTTTGAAATTTCGCACTGACACAAGAACTCCTTTGTCAACGCTGTCGCGATTCTTTTCTGCCATTTGATCTGTCAGATTATTTATGAATAATAATAATAATGTGTATAGACTAATTTGGGGATTATCTAACTTTTGCAAAAGAAAAAGATTTGCCAAAAATAGCATGGGGGTTTCATACGAAGATCAGAGATATAACGAGCGTTATAGAGAGACAGATACAAAAAAACATGCAGGACTATTATTGTTTTGTGCAGGAGAAAAAGATGATGAGAGGTGGCGCCAGGAAAGCTTCGTCGAGCAAGAGCAAGGACTAATCAGGAACGTGGAATAGGAGAGAAAGAGAGCGAGAGAGGGATTGTGTAGAAAACAAAAATTATAGCGAGAGACAGAGCGAGCCTCTTTCACTTCTGCCAAAGTGTACCTTCCATACATATGAGAGTAACCCATTTTTTCTCTTTCGTTCTTATTATTTCATACATTTTTTTTTCTTCGTCGATTCGCTGTACACCGGCTGTTACTTCTTCTTTTTTCACACGAGCAATCCCTCTGTATTATGAGCGAAAACAGGGCCAAAGACACTATACCTACGTGTTGTAGTTATTGTATTTTTTTTTTGTTCCAATTTTTTTTATGCTCCAAGAACTCGCTCGAAATTCTAAAGCATTCGACTTGAACGCGTAGCGTTTAAAATCTTACGAACTCCATCTCGCAAGCTTTCACGCGGATTGCCTGTCGCGAGAGACGTTATACACTTTCAAGCCATTCGACGAGCGAAGAGTACAGTTTACCCGGGAGAGAAGAGCACGGAAAAGCGAGTAACACCGACGTACGATTGCGCGCAATATTTGTTAAGTACATCGTTAAGTCGCCCGAGAGAGTGAGAGAGAGAGGGTTGTTAGTTAATATACCTGCAAACGATCGTCGCACAATGGTCATCTAAAAATAATAATTCGCGCTATTAATTCCACGAGCGAACAAGTTGTAAAATCACGTAAGCTCGTTCGGGTAAACGCGCGGAAAACAGGAATTGTATCGTCGTGCCAATTGGCGCAGAAGCTGACACGTATTGTTACGCGAGATTTATAATTATGGCTGTGTGCGATAAAAAGAGACGAGCGTATTCACCGTATGATGATCACCATATTATCTGCGTTATCAGGCACGTTCCATCTCACCTATTCATTTTTTGTTCGACTGCGTTGTTCTCTTCGCCACGGTCATCGATTGATTATTGTACTATTATTACTGACTACGATCACACGAGGAATTTCACGCAGCGCTCGCGACAGATAAAAGAATATATATACAAATATATTATATATATACACACAAAGAGAGAGAGAGAGTGAAATAAGCCGTCATCGCGTTTGTTTGTTGTTGCGATTGTTCGACGCGTTCGCTGGCGAGTACGCGCCGTTGTTTATTTTTTAGTTTTGTTCCGCAAATTTCTAGTTACCCTATACGTATTGTTTTTTTTTGGCATCTCTGTTCAGCCGCTACGATCATAATTGTAAACTACTCAAGGGATTGAGGAGGTGCTCGCGCACCGTTGAATCTAATTTTTATATATATATATATATATACTACGACGAACATTTGATTTTCAGTATATAATAAATTTCTTCCTTTCTTGTGCAACACTCACGGACTATTTGGCCGACGTTTCGTTTTTCCTTAGACGTAACTCCTTGTTTTTTTTTTGTGCGAATCGTGCGCGTATGATGAAAGAGCTCTCGCACAGTGCCATAGGAGAGATAGAGCGAAAGATCCGCGCGTCATCAGTCCTTGCGATCCTTTTCATCATTGCGCCCGATCGCGAGGTTCTCCATCCGAGAAGATCACAAACGAACCAGAGACAAATCAAAAGCACACCCTGAAAGCGAAGAACGCGCGATTTGGAAGAGGAGAGAGCTCGCGTCTCGCTCATCGCACTTCACATTCATCTTTACATCTACAGACACAGACATAAGAATAATCAAATTCTCGAGCCTGATCCAGGCTGCTGTCCTCTAACACTGCGTCGGAGAATTATATAGATATATATATATATGATTATACAGAAACGAGTATAATATATTGATCGACAATAGAGAACGAGGAGGTTGACGTGTATGTCGGGTCGGTCGTTTGTTCTTCTACGTTGATTTCGTTCCTCGTTACCATCGCTCGGCTGACGATTGTATCTCGTCGCAACGGGAATTGAACTGTATTCCAGAGTCGCGCGCACGCTTTTTCGAACGTCCCCGTGACACATATTCGATGATGTAGAGAAAGCAAAAGTGTTCGTTGTGCAGGGGGGCAAAGAGAGAAAAAAGAATTATATAGCTAGGTCATTAAGTCGTGTTTGAGTATATTTGGGTATAAAGTATATAATAATTATGAGACGTCAATATTATATATCGTTAAGAGTGAAAAATTTTACACTATAAAATTAAGTCTACAGATATTTACACATTCGTAATTTAAATTTGAAAAAAAAAAATAAAGGTGCTCGGTTTTGTGGACGAATTCTGATCGGTTTTATCGGCGAATACGATATTTTTTCTTGTTTTCCACTTGTTTTTAGTAGTAGTATATATATATATATATTATATTGTATAACTCGTCGTGACGTTATTATCGAAATCATGTGTATAATCATTATATCGGACATTATTACATTAGGTACAAACGTTTTTTACGGGCACGATTGTCTTGCATCGGGTCGATGGGTCTGGAATATAATTCATGTCGGACGATAACGTTCTTCTTTTCACGCGCATCTCATTACTACGTCTCCATCTTTCGATCATGAACATTAAAATCAATTAACGAGTATAAAATTACAAACGCACCATAAGAGGGAGAAGGTTCAAGTGCCTTGGCATATTTGATTGTTTTGCCAGTTAAACGAGAACAAGCGAATCATCATGTTGCTTAAAGCTTCATTTGTCAAACAATCAGTTCACGGAGTACAATAATAATCATTGATCGCATAATCTTTAAGTTCACAAAAAAGATCGACTCATTTTTTCTACTTTCTGCGGTGTATGATTTTCTATCTTTCTAGACCCTCTAGATAAGATTCCGACAAAAAAGAGGATATGAACAGTAGAGTGATACATTATACTCTCACCTAGAGACACAATAAATTCTGCAAATCAATGAAATTTGGTTTAGGCAAGCTTGAATGTTCGTCCGCATAAAGATATCTCGCGAAAAAATACCCGTGAGCGACGTATATGCATATACGCAACGTCGCGAGACTCGCAAAAGAAAGAGCTGTTTTTTGCCGGGAAGAAAAAGTGAGAGAGAAAGAAAGGGAGTAGGTAGGCATTAGGCTGTTCTAAGCAAAACGCGCTGTCCTATTTTTTTCGTTCGTTCGTCCTAAACTCGAAGAGAAAGGCAAAAAGAGAGCTGCCTACGACGCCGTTGTCGCGTGTATAAATACAAAGTGACGGGAAGGTAAAAAAAATTCGTTGTTGTTAAACGGTAGATTTAAAACGTAGAAGTTCTGGGGCTATATTCATGAAAACGAGCATATTAAATATTACAAAAAGAAGCGAGTCGGAGAGAGGCGTGTGCGTCTCTCTATCCCTCATGAAACGGGAACTAAAAGGGAGTGCAAAAAAAATATGATGAAAGAAAATTAAAGTACCTTGTTGAGTATAAGTATAGATAAAACAAAGAAATCTATCGCCAAGTCGTCGCGCGCTAATCGCGAATCGCGCCGATCACTCGCATCATTACGATTTTAAAGGGGTGGAGTTACATAGCAAAATGAATATTACTATATAGAGAGAAAGATATACCCGACGCTTGGAAAAACGAGGAGAACTCGAGCGAGAGTGAGAGATGTTACCATTAATTAAGGAAAAAGCTCAAATCGCGCGTTATATATGAAATTTCGAGAGACCTGTAAACGACATCACTATATATAAGAAGTTGTTCGATGACTTAAGCATAGTTTAGTAACGACAAAATTGTTGCGAGATTATTATCATAATTATTATCATCGCTCGTCGAGTTTCTCGGCATAGCGTTTTTCCGAGCGTCTCCGCGTATACGCGTTATATAAAAGAAAAAGTCACACGTACACATCTCACACACTGTACACTATAAATAAACGAAGATATTATATACCATTTGTGTATTATCGACCTCATGCCTCTGTGTGCAAACAAAATAAAGTAAAAAAAAATAGAGAATCCTCGTGCGGAAGGTGAATAAAAAAAAAGTAATCTGCATGCGTTCGAGTGCTCAGAGCGGAACACGCGGTGTGGATATAATTCGAGGGACGGATTTCTCGTGCCGTCGCGAGACATGTAATAATAAGTGTCGTCGTTCGCATCGGGACGCGTTAGGGTGGGATATATACGTTTAACGGTTACACAACACACATATACTATTTACATGCCATCGGTTATATAATATATAGGTTGAAATAGTTGTTTATTGAACGAAAGAATCATTTTGAGGAAACTTGTTATAACGATGTCGTCGACAGTCGAGATTATGCAAATGAAAAAAAATTAAATAAAAAGACGGGCGAATATAGTAACATAAATAAAACGAAGGAACTTCCACGATATTTCTATTAAATGTAAGCAGCTGGCTGCAAATGAATTAAACAAGCAGATTATAATTAATTAATTATATATAGTCATTCTTCGCTGGTGGAGTACGATGAAGTATTGTACCATACATTCCTTTGGCTATAACGTAATGTTTAAGAGACTATACTCCCCCACGCCACTGTACGAAGCTTGATTATTTCTTCTCTATACGGGCGCAAAAGGAACACGCGTAATTTTTCACCCTCAGCCATTCTTCCTTTTTTATCTTCTTCTTCTTCTACTTCTTCTTTTTTTTCGCGCGAGCGCGCAACACCACAGGCCGCGCGGACCGCCACCGGATCGGAAAATCAAGACGACGTCCCTCCTTTGGCTTTCGTCTCTCCTCGTCGATGTCGATATATATATATATACACGTGCACGTAGAGCATAAGCAGCGAGAAGCTCTTCGGAAAGTCCTAACGACGCGGAGCTTTCAGCTTTTTTTTCTGCGGACGCAGCCGCTCGACGTTGTAAGTGGAGCGACGCGATTTTTATATCGAGGCTCGTTAGGCCGAATTATGTTTTCGCGACGAGAAATAGTATATAACGTTATGTTTGCAAACTTGATTATTATTATTATTATTATTATTATTTTACCTAGGAATTGAATCGTTGAATTTCATCGTTGCGTGCGTATGTATACGGCAAACGAGAGTTATAGCCTCGCATAAAATTTCAAGTCGCGCGCTGACACACTTTGTTTGTCTTTGCGCGACCACGTTTTTAAGGGTGAATTACCGTCGAGATTTTTTCCCTCCGACAAAACCTCGTTCGTTCGACCTGCTCGTCCACGCGAGCGCGAAGTGCGTCGAGCTCGTTACTTTTGAGCAGAGCCCCGCTGCTGTTTTTTTTCTGCTTCGAGATGAAAGCCAACGAGAAAGAAAGCGCGCGCGAGAGAGAAGGCCAAAAGAGAGGGCTCGATTTTGCATCCACACACGCGAACGATAACAAAAAAAGTATGACACACTCACACATACACACACACACACACACGTTGTAAAAGCTGTATAAAGAAAAATGCATCGCACGGCACAATTTAGGGAGAAAGAGAGAGAGAGAGAGAGAGAGGGAGAGCGAGCGAGAGAAAGAAAGATACAGAGTTTCTATTTATTAGATGAGGCGCGTACGGAAATACGGTAAATAAAAGATATTTAACAAAAATAAAAGTAATAAGAGTAATTAATGATAAAAAAGTAATAAAGAAAAGTGGAAAAATCTCTATATTTGTTAGTTTCATCTGCCAAACGCATACATACACATTACACACATTGTATACATTTTAATTCGATCTAGAGAAAGAGAGAGGGGAGAAATAAAAATTTAACGAAAGCGAAGCTCGTTTGTTGTAATTATATATATTATATATATACACACACACTTGAGATGATGGACGCTATATATATATACACTATCACATCGCTGTTTTTTTTAATTTCATTAATTTTTCTTCGGTCAAATTATGTATAACGTCAGATGGTTAGGATTCGAGAAATGGAGTATATATTAGGTATATAAATACGGGGAAGAGAGAGAGAGAGAGAGAGAGAGAGAGAGACAACAAAGTCCAAAGTACCGTTTATCATAATGCGTAGGATTTAACGAGAGCGTGGCAAACAGAAAAGAAAAACTATAACATATAGTATAAAAAAAGACGTTTGAGAACGAAAAAAGTTATGAGACGAATCGCACCGATGTAATGATAACACGACATTGACCGAGTATAGACAAAAAGAAAGAGTAAGGGGAGGTAAATAAGTATATTATAGAAGAAAGTTGTGTAAATTATATATATCCGACAACGTTTTAAACGGAGAAAGATGGAAAAGTGACAAAGATAATGAGAGAAAAAAGTTAAAGAACGATTCTTTGATATATATACATATATATATATATATTGATTGATTGTTTCATTGATAGAGAATTCGACATTCTAACCACATTTATTTGCATCCACAGATTGTTATTCTTTCATCATCCGTTTTATTCCATTTCAATGTTAAATAATTATAAATCAACAAAAAATAAACATAATATATTAACTATTTTCATTCATGAGAAAAGCATCGTTACCTGTATGACAAGTGATCATAAGAGCATAATAAACAATCGCTCATTAAATGCATTCTGTTGTTTCTTCATTTCACGACCTTGGCCACAAACACCAACAACGTGTCCATCCATCCAGAAGCCATCCAATGCCATAAAGAAATCCATATGTATATTAGTTAATATAAATATATATTATGTACTATATACTACTATTCTTCTCCATTATGTTCGCCGCGCCTTTCTTCTCTTCTGTCTTCTAATACTACTTCTTATTCTTCTTCTATATAATCTAATAGTTTAAAACTATAGCCTCATCAGTTACTTGTACTCTCACGTATACGCATTAATCTCTACTCATCCGGCACGTCTCTTTTATTATTAAGAATTATTAAGCGTAAGGCAGGACGCAAGCAGATTGACGCTTATACATTATTATACATACAAAAAAACCTCTCGCATATCGATATGCGTATAATAATGCGTCGTGAAAAAATTCCACCAGTATATATTAACGAGGACGTCGCGTGCGATGAGAGTGACAAGAATTTCTGTTTTCGATTTATTTATTCGCACCTTATATATTCGTTCTTTAGTTTCTTGATTCTGCGCACCTCTTCTGCTGATGCATATGTTTACAGCTTCGTAGCTGTACTATTATTACACTCGAATTATTTGTATGTACGTACAACATCGAATTCCAATATTTTTGTAGCTCTTTTTTTCGTTATTGTCTCTGTTTATTTGCTTAAGAATTAAGGCGATACGATTGTGAAATTATAACGTGTTTTAGATAGCGTTCGAATCTTTTAAGTTTAAAAATGAGAGGCGCCATACGTAAACGTATTATTTTTGATAATGCTTTTTTTTACGAAAACGCAACTTTTTATACTCTTTTTTTATAAGAAGCAGGACTTTTTTAAATTATTTTTTTATAAGAAATATCAATTGCCAATTCATTGGTCAACTCATTGGTATATAAATCATTTACATTTTTTTCCAAAAAACTACGGCTTACGTTACTTGATACCACTCTCATTTTCAAAATATCAAGTATAGACTGCTTCATAATTGAAATCAAATTTGTCGAAATATAACAATGATTCACGCATGACTCATTCTTTTTTTTTAAAAGAAGACAAAAACATTTAAGTATAACAACATGTGCGATGCTTGATCCATTTCATTAATGTATCGCCTTAACTTACTAGAGATGTTTAAGTATTAATTGAATATGTTGATTATATATTTTTGAAAAGTAGTAACGTTTTTTGAAAGCTGCTTTTTCTTTTAATTTGTGGGCGTAAAGCAAAATTATAATTGTATTTTATTATTTTATTGACACTTATTAAACGCGTAAATTATTATAACGATTGCATATACTCAAATTACTTTGTTTAGCGTTTAGTTAAATCGAGTTCAATATTATCAGCTTTATATACATATCATTGTCCTACTAAATTTCCGTATATTAAGATATTATTGTACAAATAATATATATTTTTATATATTTTTATATTATATTTAATATATTTAACTCTTGACTTTTTCAGCAGAGTTGCCTTGCCTATATATCTCTTTTTTTATACGAGATTCAAAAGTATCAATTCATTTTGTAAATATTACATTATTCGCAGATTGTAAACAATATGGCCATTCGTTCATTAAATATTATGATTATTATTCTATCGGCAAAACTGAAAAGATATTTAAAGAAGAAAAGGAATGTTGATATGTCACCGTTGTTATTGTTCAACTGTTAAGCGAATTATCGGCAAAAAGACGATCAATTTTCATTTCTATTACAAATTAACTATATATTTATATATATGTGAAGCGTCGAATTTTGTTCAAATTGGGAACACGAACAAAATAAAAATGAAAAAAACGAGAATAAACGGCCTATAAAATAATATGCAATACATCGTAATACATCGTATTTCGGGTGATAAAAGTGAACTTATTATGAGCAAATACAAATCATACCATTAATACTGATATTCCCAATTTGGACGAGACGAAGCAGTATAATGCGTGACAAAAACAAAAGTGCGAAGATCAAAGAGTATATAAGTATATTACTAATTTAATGTAAGAAAAATGAAGAACTCGCAATGAGTCGAGTGCTCGCATACAAAATATTGTACAGATTATTTAGTTCGTAAGCGTTGATTTTTTTCTTCCCGCTCTTCTCGCGATGCACTTTAAATGACTTTATTCTTCCCTTTGAACTATTATATTATCAATACAATATACTAGTAATAAATGATAAAGTGAATAAATAATTACCAACGACATCAGGATGCCGATTGCACAGCTCAACCCTTCTGTTTTAATTTTTCGTGTCGATTATAAATTCTTGTCTACGTATATAAGTAAAATTAATAAAACCTTTTTTGGCGCTGCAAAATGACGAATTTATTGAGCGGAGTTAGATCGCGAATTTGAAGTTTCGCGCGTTGTTAATATACATAGTGTTGCACTATTATTGTAATCGATACGAAGTGAGAGAAAAAAAAAAAAAATAAATAAACACACAAGTTCGTGGTTCGAGCTTGCATTCCGTCGGTATCCGAATTGAAAAATGTTTCACAAAAGGTGCTGTCTTTCGACTAGTCAATATAGCTAAGTGTATGTACTTTTTATAAGGGAAAACAAAAGAGACTTTCAAAATAAAGACATCTATTTAACGAACTACAAGATAATAATGATTTCAAAACAAACAAAACTGTTGAGAAACTAAAAAGTCTACTGTGAAATTTCAAGAGAATCTCTTGATTACTTATCGACTTTTTAGGTTTTTTGCTTGTTAGTTGTGATATTTTTATTGTAAATTCATCGATGAAATATCGAAGATCGAAGAAAATACCAATCGGTGAGTATTTCTTTTATGATGAAGTCGACGTATCTATTAGAAGAAAGCCTACTTTTCAAAAATAAAAATCTTGTAAAAAAGATGTATCGAAAAATCTTAGAAAAACTAATTTTAGAGAGTAATGTATACAAATGTCAAAATAGAACATATATTAAAAACAGTTTTAATGAATTGGCACTGTAGAATGACACAAAATTTATTATTTCCTATAAGCAATAAACATACACGATCACTTTCACTTATAAAATATCTATATGTCTATCTATGCTTATAAAAACATACTGCATTTAAACTTGTAAGTATATATACGTAGCTAAGTTATATTTTTATGGTACAGACTCACTCTTAACTTAGAACGTATTCTTGCGTATTCTCGCGAAATATCATACGGATTATTTCTATTTATAAAATCTACTTACGTTAGCTATCGCTTCCTCAATCTGAAAAAATGGCTTATTATTTTGTTACACCATTACAGACGGCAGTCTATACTTCACTTTTAGTTAGATACCACAGTTTTTTTAAGCCTAAGAATGCATTGGAAAACAGTTGCTTCGTACAAAACTAGCTTAGAAAAAATAACGTCTTTCTACGCGAGTCGTTTCTTTGAAAATTACACAAAAGTGAGCAGCATCGATCTGGAAGTATTTTGAGTAGGCATATATATGCACATCTTATATCTCGTACAATAACCTACAAAATATCGTTTATCAGTAGAAATTTATTTTTATTTTATTCTTATTGATAGATTCTATCACGAATTTTACTAGACGCACTCGTAAGTGGAACGAAACCTGAATGGTAGGAAAATATTAATTTTCGTGATTTGCTTGGCAACGCTATCGCATGACTGTTATATAAGTTATGACTTTGTCGGTATTATATGCTAACGCAAGACTATATCATTGGTTCAAAATAGCAATCACGTATGATACGCAGTGAATCTATTACATTAAATTTGATTTTAAATTAAAAGTCCTAAATCTAAATTGCATCTTTTAGGATCGGAATTAAAAGCATTTGTGGGCAAAAAAAATATTCGATGAGGATGTATTATATGTCAACGTATACACTTAGCATTTGTGTTAGATTTACGCATAAAACTTTTTCATTTTTTTATAATCAGTTGAAAATATTTCTTTTTTTGTTATCGTCGGAAGTAGTTAATTACATCGCAATTATGATGTGAAACAGAATTTGATTTGTACTCTTTATTATCCACTGGATATCATGGCATAGTTTAAGAACAGCATGTTTGCGTTATATTGCGTTCCATCTTTTGTCAGTAGACACGCTATGTATAATTCGTGTGCATAACGATTACTCGCTTTTAGTATTTTTTTTGTCTTTATAAAAAAATAACGCTCAAAGAAACACAATGTTCTTTCTTTTCTCGAAAGACCATCAAGTATACAATAATTGTAAAAAAGTAAACTCTAAATCTGAAATAACAGGACCTATTTTCAATAGATTGATAAATTAAAAAAAACTCTTTCATCGAATTTTTGAATCACCATTAATGATTTCGAATAAAAACAATGAATTAAAAAACTAAGCCAACATGCCTATTTTCTATAACGTAGCTTCGAAATCCCCTGACCAATATTTCGGACTAAAGTACAGATTTAAAAAATCTATAAAGAATGCAGTATAAATAAGACTCATTGGTCACAATAACGCAGTTCAGAGGCTCTTGCTGTTTGCGTTAGCCGAAGCCCAGCCTGAGACCAGCCCGTTTTCCCTTAGAAGAGAAACAGGGTGGTCTGTCTTGCTTGCTATTTGGTAGCCTCGGGTGGACAGTCGGGCTGGTTATTGGGATGAGCCGCGGTGAAAGCCGGGTGGTTCTCTAGGTGGCGATCGACTCTCAAGATGGTGGGAAAGGGTCTGAGGTCGACGTGAAACCTTCGCGCGTTGAATATCTGCGGCACCAGGCAACAGTCGGCTAGCGTAATGTCGTCGCCCACGCAGTACTTGCCGGCGCTCGCTGACAGCAGCTTTTCCACAGCTGAAAGATCATTGTTGATGTTATTTTAGCATGCGATCATTATTAGAGTAGAAAAAGATCATTTTTATGGCTGTGTTTTTATGTATTGGTATAGAGAGAAAGTATCACGTACCCGTAAAGCCTCGAGTAATCCAGTGTTGCGCCCACTCTTTCTTGCGCTCCTCTCCGACATAAATGAGAACAATGAGGTTCTGTAGAGGTTGGATTCCAGATGCGATCACCTCGCAAATTTCCCTGACTCTGGCTCTTTTCACCGGATCTGCTGGCATTAACGGACGATGCGGTCTCGTCTCTTCCAAGTACAGTAAAATATTTAGCTGCAAAACGATTTCTCATTAATTAGATCTTTTTTTTCTGTAGTTAGCGCACATTTGTTGATTTTTTAAAAATTTTATTTATTTTTTTTATTTAATGTTATGATTATGAGCAACTCTCAGCACCCCATAAGCCATGCATTCTAAATTTTTTTATAAGTAACCCATATATGTATATACCCCCATCTTTGATTAAAAACTCGTTCTATCCGCAGTGTATCTATTTTACGTTGCTTCACGTATACACCTCTGACATATTATAAATATTCATGAAAAATCTCATTCCATCGGACGAATCCACGCTCACACGCACACACAGCACATAAATATATAACTCGTTTCTTTCTCATTTATATTAATTTTACATTCATATTTACGAAAAATCATATTCATTATATCGCATTTATTATTTCACGGAGCATGCACAAGGCGGTTTTGAGTAAACATGTTGTAAAATTTTTCTTACAGATTCAATTAATGTATGATTGTCGATATGGAGTGCCGGGACCTGTTCCATCGGATTGAGCTCGCGGAATTCATTGCTATGCTGTTCACCACCATTTTTCACCAAGCTGATAGGTTTTATGTCATACGGAATCTCCTTGAGGTTCAAAGCTGTACAAATGAAAAGATGAAATATAATAAGTATATTATATAATTATGAGCATAAAGTTTATTTTGAATATAAAATATAAATATATATTTTACAATAAAAAAACGCTGTCTCTCATTCCTTTTTATCGCATATCCCTTCGTAATATGTGTGATGTAATATTTACTCACCGATTCTTACTCGCCAAGAGCAGGAGCTCCTCCAATACGAATACAAAATAGGCTGAAAATAAAAAAAATATTAAACATTTTTTTTCTACTATCGAACTCGTCGAAAGGAATGTCGAAAGATTTTTAAAAATCAGTACAATCAAATAGCTTGACAGTTTAAAAAACATCGAAGAAAATCCACACCTTTCGACGATAAATCATGATTCAGCAAAAATATCCTAAAACAGGTGAGTGCAGCATACAAATTTCCGATCAACAACATATAGGTGAAAAAAAGACGTATATATAAATCCAGCCGCGACAAGCCCCCGTATCCTATTAGCATGTTATTTACGACAATCGATAAACATTAGGCACATCGGTATATGAAACCTGCCAGTGCGGACGGCATTAAAAATAAGATAAAAAGAGGAATCTCATCGGGTGAGAATCTAGAATATACATAATATAGCTAGCGCAAGGTCGGCACACAGGAAAAACCGGAATACCGGCGCGCGGCTGGAATCCAGCATCAGCAGCATCTAATAATCTCCGAGAGATGGACGCGCGCGCGTTCCTCCTATTAAAATCTGGCTGTTTTCGAAAATTATTACATGATCGAGTCGTGAACATTTTCAAAAAACATCCGTGTCTCTTTCTCTGCGTATATAATGTATACTGCAATGCGTTTGTTTATATAGTCGGCGATTAGAGACGCGATCCACACCATCGGATATGCGCACGGAGAAAATTAGTATAAAAGTCCCGAGTGCGAAGCAATATAATTAAATCCGAGCATGCACGCAAGCAAGAAAATTCTGTGAAAAGAGCCAGCCCCAGAAGCAGACAAGACAAAAGGGGGTAGATACCCATAAGTAACACACAGCGCACTGCATCCCCGCGAAAAGCAAAGCCGGCATCAGCGCATACTCACGCATTCGGAGAGCGCCCCACACTCACCTTTCCGATGACGGACATTTTCGCGGCTCTCTATATGCAGTAGCCTCTCGACGAAGATGCTTCTAGTCGGCCCGACGATAACACTCTGCTCGGCTCTCCGGACGACGCGAGAATCCACTGCAACGCGTATACACGACTGCCTATACTTGCTCGATTCACGCGCACACACACACGTGTGCGTATAAGATGCTTTTTACGTGCCGGTGAGTCTCTATATTATATACAGCATATAAGCACGAGGTTTGCGGCTGTGTGTGTGCGGCGCGGAGACGAGGGACGAGGTCTACTCTTATACGCCAGCGATAAGAGGATGGGGGAAGGAAGAGAGATGGTTTGGTTTGCAGTCGTGACTGTCAGGAGACTGTCGCTGCTGCTGCTGCTGCTGCTGCTGATTTGGAAATAATAAGATTTTTTTGTCATTGTCATCTGAAACAAGAGCGAATGGAGAAAAGTCATCGCATTTATTAGGTAATAAATGTATGTTGGTCTGATAGATAATTTGAAACACTGATATTATAATCAGGGCTTTTAAAGATATTCATACTTTGAGCAGAAATATTCGAAAATTTGAAATAGTAGACGGTCAATGACTGCCAACTTACGTGAAGCACAATTTGCGAAGTCGACCTACAGCAGCCCTTATATAGCCTTTCTAGCCAATCACTTAGTCCCGTATAGCATATTAATATTGCATTGCTGTATTATCGCTATTAATATAGAATATAATTAGATTTACCTAATGAGATTCGATTTAGTTTTTCGAACGATATAAATTATATCTTTACTCCAAGTCGTGTATCATAAATTGAATTAAAACCAGAGAATCGTTCTTCATTAAAAAGAAACTTCGTTGTAACAACACTTTGTTCAGAGTATTTTTTTTTTTAATTATTTTCATCGGAATCGGATTTCTTATTATATATACATAATATATATTTAATAAAATTATCCCATAAGCTCCATTTTGGATTTTGATTTAAACTGATGTACAGTTTAAATCGACCGGTTCAATTCAACTTTTATTGGTAACGCTCAACCCATAATAGTATCTTTAACGTCTGAGATTGGTGACACTTATTTCACCAGTATATGATCATCACTAGTCTAGTAGTCTATCTATCGGTCAGTGTTGCACCGACGATTATATAGATGACCCAGTGCATGCTTTTATAAGAATACATTTGTCATTGAAAATTTAAGTCTCACATGGTATCTTGGAAGTAAAAATTTATTAAGATATAAAGGAACTCTATACTGATAGCAATGATAAAATGACAATTCTGGGATCATTCATTCTATAGAAAATTTGTGAACTAATTCCAACTTTTAATCACAATATATGCTCTCAAATAGTAAGTAATATATTTTCATTAAATTAATGTAAAACACTACTGTTTATATCATGCAGAAGTTGACGTTATAGAATGTGTGACATTGTTGCATAACATTTTATTATATTTCTACTGTATAGATATGATTGCATATACATTTAAATACCATGTTTGTTGTGCTTGTTATTTAGGTTGAAAGATGTTTCATCGATTAAGACGTTATATTCGTCAAAATAGTTATCCCATTAAGCAAGAAGTTGCTTGGACATGGAAAACTAACCTTTCAATCATTTATGCATTCTTAGGCTGGCAAGTTATAGGATTAACTGTATATATGATGTTGAAAGACAAGATGACTGAAGAATCTGGCTGTACAGTATCTCTGTTACTATTATACAAATACTAATGTACACTTGACTTAATAATAATTTAAAATTAATAATATTTTAGCTACCGCATATGCTAAATTATTAGGAATCAAAAATGCACGTGTTCTAACATATACAAATGGACAGAAAACAGGAGAATATGTCCTGGATTTGAAACAGGAAGAGATCGACGACTATCATGAAAAAAAAGAAATCAAGAAAGTCGAACAACAGGAATGCAGACCATCAGATGGCTTCTGGAATAGAAGATGGAAGGATGAAATTAATTCTAAATCTAAAATGTAGTAGATACCTCATTTTTATAATTATTTAAAAATTTACATTGGTAAAATTTTTAATAGTCTAAAATATAATATTTAACAATATTGTCTATACAAAAAATATTTTTTATAAATGGTATTCATGTCTAAAAATAGCACATCAGTCAATTAATTATGCTTAAAACATCTCGGTACAAATCGCTCGTGTATTTGAATCATTGGATTCTTCTTCATTAATTTCCTTTGATCTTTGTTCTATTTCATATCGAAGAGCATTTCTGAAAATTGTAATTACAGAAAAGAGGAAATTTTTAAATAATCTTAAATGTCAAATTAAATGTATATCTTACCTATATTTTTCATATCGCATAACAATCTCTCTTACTTCTTGCGTAAACAGTCTTATTAACATTGCATTAAAACACTCAAGTTCAGGTAAACGAAACATTTCCCATCTTAATTTACGATCTAAATCTACAGAAGCTCGACTGTAGACGTACAACCAACGAGGAATAACTTCGTTGATGTACGGATTAGCCGGTACTAAGACACTGTGTGAATGGAAATTTGTATGCTGTGGTGGAGGCACAACCCTCACAGCTTGCATTTCTGATGGATAACAAGGATGTTGATACTGTGCTTGTCTTGTTATGTGACTGAAAAAAAGATAGTCTTAAAGAACACTGACTGATGCACAAAAAGAAAGCTTAGATGAAAATAAAACATAATTTTGGTGATCTGATAAACTCACTAAGGTTTGTATACTTGTGAATACAAAATTTGATAAGTATTATGTAATTTAATATTGAGGAAATTTTAATATTGCATTACTCACTTTACATAATACACTCCGTATTCTTGTGAATCTATCCTTTCCCAACCAGTTGGTAATCCTTCTTTTTCCAATGGATGAGACCAATGAGTGGTTCTAGTATTATGATCAACATAATACTTTCTTCCACGCAGAGTAAAATAAACTGACCAACCTAACGGTAGGGGCAATTCTTCTGATTGCTCATTTCTCGAGCTAGGTCTTTCTGATACTGCGTGGCTATATCTGAATTTGAAAACAAAAGTATAATTTATGTTGTAGTTCAATGATAAAATATTTTACTGGAAATATTCATGAATAAAAATATCGCTACTGCACCCTGTATTTTGTCTATATTGAGCTTGTGAATTATAATCATCATATCCATTGTCAATATCATAGGAATAAGGCAATTGTGGTGTTTGCTGATCTCTATCCAAGTGATATTCTGAACCTGCATACTGATTAACATATGTATGCGACATAGCTGGCGACAGACTAGGCTGATACAATGGTGTTGCTGTACGTGAAGGCATCCCATCACTTGAAGCACTGTTCATAGACAGGCTGGCAAATCTGTATAAAATATTCTACTCAGTTAAGGATTCATCTTTAATAACTTATTCAGTAAGATGTCAAAAAAAGCAAATAATACCTCTGCGCCAAGTCAGGGACTGAACTATTTGGTGTGTATTTTCCTTCATGACTGCCCAAGCCAACAGCACTCAATGTGGATTTAGTATTACCAAATTTTTGTACCATAGTTGGTTGTTGTGAACTAATGGGCATAGATGAAGTGATTGCTGGTTGATTTAGTCTACGTCCTCTCCTGTTTGGTTCTGTAGTCCAGACATTGATAACTATAATTTGAAAACACCTTCTTGTTTTAAATTACATAACAAATAATCACATATTTAAAATATTTCGAAACAAAATAATATATACTTGTTATAACAGTATGAAAATAATGTTACGCAAACTTGATAACAGGTGCTTGAAATCTTATCACACAAAACATGGTATTTGATGAAACAAGTGCACTGGCTGATTGAAGAATAAATTTGTAATAAGCTGGTACTAATAAGTAACCATGCATATATTATATATATATATCTATTCATTATAACAACAACTTTCATCGAATGTCAAACAGTTAAAAAAAGAACACTGCGTTTGGATTTTATCGATACAGAATGAATAAAACTTTCTCTTCTCACACGTCAATGACAAGCCCATAAGCAACGCAAAATGAACAACAATCAAAAACCAATCAACGCAGATCAATTGGAGTAGCAACAAAAGGGCGACGTCGAAACAAAGGACAAAACTGCAAACAATAAAACAAACGATAAATGAAGAAACTCACTGGGCATCTCCGGCGGGGTATCCTTCTTGACATATTTGCCGACGACACCCTCCTTTATGGTACGCAGATCCTTGTTCTTGCGGGAGAGCATCTCGCTGCGGTGTCCTCTGTGATGGGCCCTGGTAACTTGGCAAGGGACCACTTGGAAAATCCCAAACAATGAAATACCTCAACTATGACGAGGCTCGGATTTGAGAGCTGCGGAGCTGGAGACACGGATCCTCCGCATCTTCTCCGGGAGAGAGAAGTAGAGCCGGATGTTCGGCTAACGCGCACACGCTATTTACAACTATTTTTATCCATTTGTCACTCTCCCCGCGTACGACGAAGGAGATGTTACCTATATACTGCGCGCGAGTATGTGATTATGTTTTCTTTGAGGAGGCTATGATGGCTATAGGTATAGGCTGGACGTAGCGCAGCTGCTAGTGTGGAGCTATGGGAAAGTGCATTTATTCCATTTAGAATATAGCGATTTGTTGGGTACTTATATGCTCTTTTCGGGGCCGTTTGGTAAAAGTTAGCACGTTTTATCAATTTCCAGTTATCGAACTAAGTTTATTTTGAGAGAAGAATTTTTAACGTCACTTTCTTTGAATAAGTAACAATTAGCAATCGCGCATATTAAACAAATGCTCTCTATTTGCTCGATCGAACGATATCGTTGTTTATTCGCGCGAATGCATCGTTTGTTTCTATAACTAGAAAAAAATAATAGCTAAATGATACAGGTAAATAATATCTGCAGTTGGATCTATAGTTGCGAGTTGTTACGCGTCATGTTCTCCAGAGGCCGCTGGTATCGCGTGCTTGTGCGGGAGATTCAAACAGGCGTGTGCACTTATATAATGTCAGTATTGTCGGTATCGAAAAATAATTATGTTAAGGGCATATTTATATTAATCGCACCCGAGTCTCGTCACTTTTCGGAGTAACAAAAATTCCGTGACGCAATAATATTTTAATTTTCATTTATTCAGTTGAGCTGATCGTTTAATCAAGTCAAGGTTTGTTTCCGAAATCGCGATAACAATAATAATAACAAAACAATTTAACAATGATTGTCTGACATGTATTTGATCAGCATCTAGCAATGTTATGAGATTAATAGAATACCTTGGCAGGTGTATACGTATATAGTTTAAATACAGATGTTTATCATAGCCATAGAAAAATTAATTTTTCCATGCAAATGGAAATCCATTGACGTATATACTAATACTCGTATGTATACATAAAGATATACGCATATTTCACAAGTATTTGATCTATTCTTTTTAAAATCGGTTGTTCAAATTTTTTTCTGTATATATATAAGACATATCGATTTTTTATTCAGTAACTATAAACATGTTATGTAGACATTAGTATACTTATATAAATATAGTTTACATGTCGATAGGCGTTATTAAGTATACGCACCTGCGTGTTTGAATAATGAATAAATATTGTTTTACTATATAGAAGATCGTGCGAATCGTTTGCCTAGAATTTGAATGAAAGTAATTCACACATTGCGACGTATATTTTTGACGTAGCTTCATCATTTTCATTATAATAATAACAATGAGAGTCTCATATGACTCATATGAAAACGTATGACGTATTTCTAACTGCTGAATGAAACGGCAGGTCTGCTTAATTTGATAATTCAATAAAGTTCACTTCTCGGCAAATACAGGTGCTCATTTGAGTGCGTTAATGTGCCCATCCACGCGACATAATCTTCGTCAGCCGTCAATCTCAAGCTATACGCCTTATTTTGAAATTTTGTTAAAGTTATCGTCATAAAATTTATTTGCGATATGGTTTTCAACAAATATGTAAAAAATATGGAACAATTTGCACAGTTGCAAAGGGCACAATTTTTCATGGATGGGAATTATTCACTATGAAATTCGAAACTAATCTAATACTGATAAATCCATTCAAATATATGCTAAGTAATAACGTGTCACAGGGATTCACATCGAGCTATTGACAGCCTTAGGAGTTACTTTGTCAATACTTTTGCGATAGCTTATTTCTACCATTGCATATACTCTGATCTCTCAAACAGAACTTTTTTAATTGAAATTTTTAATAAGCTTCAAAATAAAGTGTAACGCGACGTCGAAGATCGAGGGACTGGTATCTCGCACTGTGGTCTCGTGCGAAATGAATTACAAACGAACCGATCTTTTTCCAAAGATGATTCTCAAAAGTTCGCAAAATGTTCATAAATCTTCGGATAAATCACTCATCTCTCAGAAAAAGCGGCGAATTCAATAAATTTAATACAAAATCTAGAATGAAAAAAATTTTTTGAAAGACTGCCTCAAAGTATATAGCCGTATATCATATACGTATATCAATAATTCAGCGTCAAAGTAAACCCAACGTACCAACTCCGTAAAAATGTATTGTCACAAAAAATAGTAAAGCTGTGCAAACACATGTGCTATATTATATATTGTATTATAGTTGTATATGCCCAAGAGAAATAATAAAAGATCGTCAAAGCATATAAAAGGCGAGATCGGTACTACCATTCGTATCACGTCTTCGACAAAACGGTACACATAGTCTGTACGAGTATTGAAATCACTCGAGATGCTTTTCGCCGCTAGACTCGCACTGGTTTTCGCGCTGTTCGCCGCCGGCGTCCAGCAGATTTACGGACATGGCAAGATGACCGATCCCGTGAACCGATCCAGCCTCTGGAGACTCAGGCGATACGCCGACGTGGTAGAGAACACCGAGGACAACGAGAATTTCTGCGGTGGTTTTACCGTAAGTTTCTCACTCGAAAAGCCATTTCTTGCTTAAAGCATCTAAACCGAAAATCGCTTCTTCAGGTTCAGTACGACCAAAACGGTGGTAAATGCGGACCCTGTGGCGACAACTACGTCGACGCGGTCCCAAGAAAGAACGAAAACGGCGGAATCTACGGCAAAGGCCACATCGTCAAGACGTAAGAATCCACAACTCATTACGAAACAATCACTTTTCAGCCAACTGTTCTAACCTACATACCCGCACCATCTCTTCCGCAGATACCAAGCCGGTCAGCGCACCAAGCTCGTCGTCGACCTGACGGCCAACCATCTGGGCAACTTCCAGTTCTCGATCTGCGAACTGAAGCACAACCGTGACATCGAAACCGAGGAGTGTTTCGACAAGCATCCCCTGAAAATCGTTGACAAGAGCGGTCAGCTCGTCGACAAACATCCGATCTACGAAGGCCAGACCGGCGAAATCGAGATCGAGGTACAGCTGCCCAAGGACCTCAAGTGCGAACGATGCGTTCTCAGGTGGCACTACACCGCCGGCAACAACTGGGGAATCTGCGATGAAACGACTCAGGAGGGCAAACTCGGCTGCGGATCTCAGGAGACGTTCAGAAGTTGCGCCGATGTTAGCATTCTTTGAGCGTGAAGAATTGTTAGATTTGTTTTTCATTGTTAGTTTTTACGTTGCATTGTTACTTATGTTTTTAAGTTTAGATCTTGTATGAATATTTTTTTTACAATATACATTTGTTAAGAAAATTAGAAGTATTCGTTTTGGTGACTTTCCCGATGGGTTTTAATCCTTTGACAAATCCTACATGCGCAAAACTCGATCATCCAACGAGTTGGAAAATAATGGATACGTTCGCTCATCGAAATAAGCGAAGATCAGGAGTCAAAATTATATAACGATTGAATGCAGTCAATAGCTTACTACGTTTTTCTCGCTCGTTGTTATTATATGAAGTGACATGACAAGCTGCAATAACAGACGAGACCATGTACTAATTTGGCCAAATTTTACACTTCGGTGGTGCATGTTTTTCAACCTATCGATACGAAAATATTGGTAAATGAAAGATAATTTTTCGACTTCCAATTTTACTTGGCGATTATATTTTTCATCATGTCAATGATAATACAAGTCAATAATAATACAAGTTAATACATGTCAAGAATAATACAATTTTGTAAAATATGTTAATTTTTAAGCCATTCGGAAGCTTTTTTAATATAATATCTATATGATATACATAAGAGATTTGACAGCACAGCACAATGGAAAAGTACCTATGCCGACTAGACACAAAAAAACAAATTTGCTGAACAAATCATGAGGTATCGAAGGGCCGGTTCCGCAGCAAACTCGCATACCGATCTCATTAATGTATGCCTAGTTCCTCTCGAACACACAAGTCTGTATGAAAGTGGACGATTTTCATTCCAATATATTCTTAAACATTATGCACTAGTTCATTCTCGTCGCAAAAAGTATCCGAGCCGAGCTAGTTTTCGCGGCGAGATTCTGAACTGTGTTATTCTTCGCGGCAACTATTGAGCTGTATTAATCCTCGCGACGAACGTCAATAATTTTCGCGGCCGTATTTTTGACAACCGAATGCACGTGCATTTCATCCAACAACCCAACAAGTGTTTGACGATTGACAACCTAATAAATTAAGGCGAACTTTTGTTCTTAAGTTTGCAAGTGAAAAGCAAACATCGAATGACGTATACAGTGTATCATCGTTAATTAAGAAACAAAGGATCCATCTAGCGATGTACCCTCCCACTCCACAAAATATGCATAATTTAGGATACATTTTAGAAAGTCTTATTGGTCTCGCAAGATCGATGGAACCGAATGAATTTCGCATAAATAGAACGATATTTGGCTGGAACGGCATCATTCGCCACAGCTTTGCTTCCCACGAACGGATCGAGCAATACGGAAAAAAAATGGCAGGCATCAAGTTCGTTCTTGCCACGGCGCTTCTCATCGTCGGATTCCAAGAAATCCACGGACACGGAAAGCTCATGGAACCAGTGAACAGGTCCAGCGCCTGGAGAAAGGGATTCAAGACCCCCATCAACTACACCGACAACCAGAACTTCTGCGGCGGCATAGGGGTAAGCGCTTTAAAAATCGGATTCTCAGAACGATACTCTCTAGATATATATATATATATATATATATATATATATATATATATATATATATATATTCGTGAAGCGCATACTTATATGGTTTTCCGTTGCTTTAATAAAAGATCCAGAACCAGAACGGAGGCAAGTGTGGGGCTTGCGGAGACAACTACAAAGACCCTCAACCAAGAATGAACGAGAACGGAGGAGTCTACGGAACCGGTACCATCGTTAAGACGTACGTATCCCGTCTGAATTTCATTGAACCTTCGCTATAACGTTTCCGCGTATAAAACTATACCGTTTGAATCGACCTGAACAGCTATCAGAAGGGCCAGCGCACAACCATTGTCGTGAACTTGTCTGCCAACCACTTGGGCTACTTCCAGTTCGCCGTCTGCCCACTGAAGGGAGCCAAGGACATCGAAAGCGAGGAATGTTTCGACAAGTACCCGGTGAAGCTCGCCGACGGTTCCGACAAGTTCCCGGTCAAGGCTAGCCACAGTGGTGACATCAGCATCGAGGTCGTTCTGCCGGCAGGACTGACCTGCGAACACTGCACCTTCAGGTGGCACTACCACACCGGCAACAGCTGGGGAATGTGCGAGAACGGCAAGGGAAAACTCGGCTGTGGACCCCAGGAAACATTCAGAAGCTGTTCCGACATCAGCATCCAGTGAATAGTATTGAGAAGTCTTCGATAAGATCGGTCGAGAACTTGTTAGATTTATCGTTAAATGTTATATTGTTGTTATTTGAATAAATTATTGTTATTATTGTTAAATCTGTTGTGTATTATTCAATGCGTGCTCCCTCGAATATGCGTTCTGCTATACATTAAGTCGTAAATCATATTTGATATATTTTTTTATCATAAATTAAAAAGTACGCGAAGAATTTTTATTTATGAGATGCACTTTGTAGTGTACGGATGCGAATCGATATAATAATAAGATAAGAGATGCTGATGATTAATTGAATGTTTTTCATAAGACTATAGGTTTGGAGAAAGAAGATGTGTTTGTTGGAAAATTTCAAGTGGCAGATAAATTTGAGTTCATTGATCTGTCAAATCAATCACCTAGTTCGTGACGTTTTCGTGACATACGTGAAAAATATTTGTATTTGTCGACGAATTTTCGGAAGATGGAATGTTTCACGATGTGAGATAAAAATTTCAAACAGTTTTTACGTATGACTACATGCGTTGTATTATTTGCAATAAAAAGTAGCGCTTCTTATAGTAATAATATAGAATGACGAAAAAAGTGTGTTTTCAAAATCGATCTCGGCGCATTGATTATTTGACTATGCCCAACTTTTCTTCTGGAAATTTAACATATGGACAAAAGTAATAAAAAGTAGTCATATGACTAGAATTAAAGTAAACATAAGAAGATCGTTTTAAATGAACGTTCAAGAAGCTTCAATTTGAGCTCTGATGCGTTAACATTGTATGCTCAGATAAAAAGTTATCTGCGTTCCAAAGTAGCAAGAAGTCATAGAAATCTGAAAATTAGCTGATTCCTTTGCTCAAATACTTATAACTTTTCTCCCGCGGAGTATTTTCTCTGAAACAATTATATCTCTTTTTTTCTACTCTAATTTTAGTACTATTAACATATATTATGTCTGTTTTATATTACCACAAAGGCACAATAATCAAACTGATCGCAGAAGTGAGTAAGAACAATTGAAAATTTAAAACATTACTTAATTTTCAAGAAAAATCTAGTTTTCTATGATTGTTTGCTATTTGTCAAGGTATGCGCAACTTTTATCCGATAATCAATTTTCAATGGACCACGGGCCACAGACCAATCAATAACTGCAAATTGACTCGTCTACTAAAAAACATCCAAAAAACATGGGCGTGTTCGAGTACTAAACATACATCGAAAGTGCAGTCAGTTGTGTATAATTTGGAGTTCCTATATCGTTACGTATCGCGCAGTGCGGTACAAAATGTCGAGCCGTAAGTGGAAGTTTAATGATCCTAATTCAAACAGACAATTTATTTCCACCTTCGCAGCCTTTGAGCGCAAATCAATTGTTCGAGTGATTGATCACACGTCTGTCTTGGCTTATCCAGATGACGACAATCCACTCGTCAAAACTGTCGTTCCCTCAAAATTCACAGCAGGCCATTTCTGCATGATTAGTTGAATGAACTTCGATGAAATAAGAAACTCCACAATTTCCATACAAAGCGAATGTTATATTCCATATGGAGAAAGATAAAGAGTTCAAATGTTGAAATACACACTAGTAACGCTGCAAATGTACAATAAATTAAGTTACGTTACGTCGCGGAAACTGCGAACTCGTCTAAAACTGCTGTTGTTCTTTATTTTTCAATTTGATCGAGGGGGGAGAGAAAAAACATCTTTATATTGTTCAATGTCAAAAAAAATGAAAGATTGAAAATAGGCATTTCTCGATATGTTATTTATATATAAACTTCGTAGCAAAGGACGATATATGGGTCATATACAATTTTACATGAATTTACATAAGTACAGGCATATAAATCACTTATATTCAGGTGAACAAATTAAGATAAGATTTTCGATCAAGTATAAAAGTTAAGCTGAGCTTGGTACTCGATGTCAAACTCGTTGAGACAATACAGCAGGCGTTTAAGGCAACAATGACGATGGTAAAGCTTCTTTTGGCCTCGGCCATCTTGGTGGCCGGTCTGCAGGAGATCTACGGTCACGGTATGGTCATGGACCCCGTGAACAGATCGAGTGCTTGGCAGAAGGGCTTCAAAACCCCCGTCAACTACGATGACAACGAGCTCTATTGCGGCGGAATCAGTGTGAGTATATATCTCTTTATAGAAAAGCAAAAATGTTTCTTCCTTCTGTCTCGTACAACGGAAAAATTGAAATCGCAACAAAACTCCATTATAGGTACAACACGAGCAAAACGGTGGCAAATGCGGTCTCTGCGGTGACAACTACGCCCTGAGTCGTCCACGACCGAACGAGAACGGCGGATTATACGGAACTGGCACCATCGTCAAGACGTGAGTCTTCGCAGTATATTCTCGCTTTCCAAGCTGCAAAAAAATAAAAAAAGACTTTCATTACAGCTACAAGTCCGGACAGAAGTTCACCGCAACGGTCTTCATCGACACCAACCACCTGGGCTACTTCCGCTTCTCCGTCTGCCCACTGTCCAGCCCGGACGAGCTGGAGACCGAGGAGTGCTTCGACAAGTACCCTCTCAAGCTCGCCGATGGTTCCGATCAGTTCGAACTGAAGAGTGGAGTCGAGGGAGACGTTCACATCGACCTGGTACTTCCCCAGGGTCTGACCTGCGAGCACTGCGTGTTCAGGTGGCACTGGAAGGTGGCCAACAACTGGGGCCAGTGCGAGGATGGCTCGGAAGGCATGGGATGTGGACCCCAGGAACACTGGAGAACCTGCTCCGATATTACCATCGAGTAGGATGTCTGAGCTACTCGATTGACTTGTTTTTTATTTGTTGATTGTTTCGTCGTAGTTGTTGATTTTTTTTAATAAACATTTTGTTACCGAAAATTTTTTATCTTCTTTGATCCTGCGAAATTGGTTTACAATTAATTTGAAACCGTATAATAGTTATATCATGCCAGCGGGATAAATCATCAAGCTAAAGAATCTTAATTATAAATATATTGTGTACTTATATACGGAGCGTTTCATTGAAGAGATTGGTATATAGTTATATGCTTAATCTTATCAGTGGCTCATCCATCAAATGTACACTTGAATTTTAAATGGTATCTCTCGTCTTATGAAAGAATCGCTTTGCCGTATTTGCTATAATAATACATTATGAGATACTATACGCAAAAGTAAATTAAAAGACTGTTTCTTCTAATGAACTAATCTTGTCATAATCCAGAAACATCAGAATCAACGATGCATTAACAATACAGACTTACTGTGTGAATAAGAGAGGTTTTCATTCACAGGTGCGTAAAATTAAATTTCGGCGCCATTCAACAGTGAACGTTACACTCATATATATAATATATACACTAACGCGTCACGAGCGATATTTTGAGGTTTGGCTATTATCGAGGCAAATCTCATGGATAAATTTACGTATCAATTTTATACAGCTAAAAATCGGTTCTCCGAAAAAATATAAAGAACATATGACGTATCAAAGATTCCTGTATAATATTCATCCGACGAATTCACTGATCAACCTATGTAACCGCACCGCATATAAATTCCCAAACAACTTTCCTTCTAGCGCATAATATGTATATATATATATATATAACATATATCGCACCTCCAAGACAATAATACATACCTATACACTAACAGCCTATATATACGTATATATACATCTCGAAAGACCATCTATATACGTATATATCTGCTGCACGCGGCGGTTAGCGCACATATCCCCGCCACATCGAGCTTATCTACGCGACTGACCATCATCGTCGTCATCATCATCATCGGCAGCAGTAGCAGCGGTACTACGGCGTGTATAGCACCGCTGGACACTAGTCGCGCAATCGCCCGCGCAATGATCCGACGAGTGCTGGTCTGCCTGCTGGTCCAGCTACTCGCGGCCCAGAGCCGAGCAGCCAACCTCACCCTCTCCAAGAGCAGCAGTAAGTTGTTGCCTGCCCTGCTTTTTTTCTACTTTACGAGCCCTACTATATATATATATATACATATACACTCTCTGGGACGGGACATGTGTGATTTACCGGATTGCCGTGTAGTATATGTAGGGCGGATATATAACGAGGCCGATATATGCTGCGCAGTCGAGGGCTTTCGTGTCGATTATATGCTATAGAATGCAGTGGAGAGTGCGTTCGTGATTTACGTGCTGTTGAATTTGAAAGACAGATATTATATGCTATCAGTTCGCGTCGGATAATAATCCGTAAAGCAGTATTGCGGTGCGTTCGATGTCGCGCGTAGTCGTTATTCCGATTCAGCAAACACTTCGATCGCGAGATATCGGATCGAAAATCGGCAAATATATATATATGTATATATATATAGGTATTAATACAGCGGTAGTGTCTCGGCACACGCAGCGTACAGCGAGAAAACGGAGAAGCCAGAAGCGTGTTTCCTGACCTCTATACATATTTTTAAATTTCCATGCCCAGGCTTATCCGACCTAATGCATTAGAGACGTTTATCCACTTACGGCCCCATTCGCTTTAAATCTGCAATGTGCGTGCCGAGCTGACAATTGGCGCTGTCTCTCTCCCTCACTTTTGTCTTCGAGTCTCTCTCGCCGTACCTATATATATACGCACATTTCCAGAGCCGCTTCTACATATTTTTTTCGGCCCTTTGTCGTCCTCCCCACTGCCGTTCGCTCCTTCGCTGCGGAAAAGCCATTGACGCGCGCTTTGCTATTATCGTTCACTATGTAGATCGAGGAAAAGAGAAAACGAGACTATACACACGGTACAGAGTCGAGTGTGCTTTAAAAATAGAACTGTCGTATACGCAGATTACCCGGCCTGGAACGAAACATGGACGGATCGACTGAAGCAGCATCTGCTCGCCAAGTACGACAAGTTCGCGAGGCCCGCGCAGCACTGGAACACCACGACGGTCAGCGTCAAGCTCAACGTTCAGACCGTCGAGGTGGTAAGCGATCGATCATTGTGACGCCATGAATTATCATTATTATTATTATAACAATGCACTTTGTTTATCCCGCCGGGATTGTTTTTTTTTTCTCGTAGGACGACATGACCAACGTCATGGCTGCGAATGTCTGGGTTGTGATGGTAACTATTTTCTAGAGGCGACGCGCTATCGCATACAGAGCACAACGATTTTCTATTCGTTTTACAGACGTGGAACGACGACAAGCTGACGTGGAACGCCTCGGATTACAGCGGCTTGAAACAGGTGAACCTCGGAGCCCACGAGATCTGGCTACCCGACATCTATCTTCTGAACAGGTGCGAACTGTTCAAATTTCGTTTATAATTGTTTCGTACGCATTATGCATGAAATGATCGCAGCGCGGCTCACGGGATGGAGTACTACGGCGACCGGCACTGCGTCGTTAGCGAGCAGGGCGCAGTGCTGTGGGTGACGCCGACGATATTCCACGGCTACTGCCACTTGGACTTCACCTTCTGGCCCTTCGAGATGAACACGTGCAGGCTGAGCTTGAGCTCTTGGACGTACGACGGCACGCAAGTGGATCTCAAATTGCTCGCTTCCGGCGTCGATGTAAGTATACGCGCTGCTCGAGTTCCCCACGAGGATTCTTTGTATTATATCGTCCGATGAATTGTTCGTTCGTCGATCGACGAGAAAAAGAAATCGTGACGATCGCAACAGCAGCTTGGAGAAGTCACTCAAACACTAAAACTTCAAGTTTCCTCGCAGCTGGACGATTACGTCGCAATAAACGAGTGGATCGTTCAGAATATCACGGCCAGTCGCAGGGAGGAAATTTTCGACTGCTGTCCCGAGCCCTATGTCAGCTTGGACTTTGAATTCGAGCTTTCCCGCTCGTCCGAGCTTTACTATCACATAATCTTCATTCCTACCGTTCGTGAGTGCCTTACACTTACTCTCTTTTATAGAATAATTATAGTACGACCAAAGTATCAAAATACCAATTTTCTTTCACACGTTTCCAGCTATCGTGTTCCTCTCGCTGATCACCTTTTGGCTGCGGCCCCAGAGCGAGATCAAGCTCATCATCAACGCCTGCATAGTCCTCATCGTCGTGCTGTACCTCATCTACTTCGGCTACAAAGTGCCGCCAAGATTCGACAGCATGCCTATTATCGGTAAAACGAATTTTCAATATGCACCCATCGTCGGTAAAAGTCGTTAATTTCCACGAGTGCAACGTTTTGGGAAGTCATTCACAAAGAAAAATGATTCATCGATCGCGCGAACGATGCTTATCGATATGCAAATTACTTCATTTACTACACTGTTTCAGTTAGGTTCTACAGCGGCTGCCTCTATCAGGCGACACTGTCGATGATCATATCGATTCTTGTGATAAACATCAACAAATTCTCCTACTACACATCCATCCCCCGGCCGATAAGGCGCTTCCTGCTGGGAAGAGGCGGGAGGTACTTGGGCCTCGGTCACATTGTCCAAGAGGTTGGCACAATAAAAATCGAATAACAGTCATCGGTAACCTGATCAATTCTAATTTGAGGTAATAATCGTAGATCGAGTCGCTGAAGTCGACGGCAGAGCAGGAGATGTGCGAGAACCATCTGATGGACATGTCGATGTCGACAACGTCGCTCGCCAGTTTCAACAACAGTCAACAGACGCTGACAACGCCATCGTCCAGCAGAACGATCGCAAACCTCGAGTGGACTATTCTCGCGACGGCGATCGACCGTCTAGTTTTTTTGATCTTCTGCATCGTCTTCATTGGCATGGCGATAGCCTGCGTACGCATCAAGAGATTCACCTTCTCCAGCGACAACATTCCCTACTGGCATACCTAGTTAATTATTTTCCTTCTCGAACGCGCGAGGTTCCTCTTGTCTGAATTTTGACTCGTTCTGCGTTTTGCCAAGGAAAAACGTAAATTCAAGCCCTATTCGACAGTCGCAAAAGAAAAGGCAGAAAAAGAAAGGATCGCGTTGTATGAAGCGCTTTTTATTACATTTGGAAATCTCATTTTTACGCTGCAAACGTTTGTACGTTTGGTTTCATAAATACGCTACGTGTACATAAGAGTATTACTAACAAATTATTATATAAAGCGATTGTATAAACATACGAAATAATTATTTGCTCTTTCCGTATTATATATAAGAAAGTCACTGACTCAGGAACACTCGAAAAACTATTTTTCTTCTCGGTTGACTTTTGAAAAAAAATGATAACAAATAGAACAAACTAAAACTACAGCACGAGAACTTACACATTTAAGAATGAAAATCCCGAGACATTGGCAAATTTCAAGTCTATAGATTAATTTAAGGCAGTACGTATTGTCTAAGTTGACGAGAGCTCGCCGAGAGGCATTCCGACAAGATGCATTCGTCGCGCACAATAATAAGGAAAAAAATATACATACAAAAATCCCCTCGCCCAAAGCGAAGATTACTATAACTTGAAAGGCGCTTGACTTGAGAAAGCAAAAAAAAAATGTTAAACCGCCCTCGGAATGATCTTGTCGGAAGTGTCTCTCCCGCATGAGTTGGCGAGTTTTGTTCTTTCGCTGCGCGCAGGCAAGCGACTGAGTCTCTGTACGCGGCGAGTATAATGTGGAAGCGCGCATGGACTAGTGGTAGGAGACGAGCATCTGGTATACCACCAGATCTCCGGTAATGCGAATGGTATCGATCACGGACGGCTGCAGTCTGTGCTTGAAGTCGCCGATCATCCGGTCGTTCAGCCAGATCACGTAACCGTCGTATTCGCAGCGGATGCTGAAAGTCGTGCACGCGTTGATGTAAATTTCATGAAGAAAATTGTATTTTTAATAAAAACATAATAGTCGAATTTACGTCAGTAAGAATTCTCGGCCTGGGCACCAGGTCTGTCCCTCGTGACGCTCCTCCCGATCCCACTTTCCGTTGTTCCAGCAGTTCATGACCAAACAGGAGGGTTGGTTGCCGTAGTGATAGCGGGGATTCAGATGCAGCGCTATCGCTGGATGTGGATAGATCATTTTTCCCTTTTGCAGATTTATGTAGAATCTGAAAGTCGATTCGATGCGTCAATTCGTCAGAATATCATTGACTGTAGCAGCGTACTCACGAGTGAGGTAGAAGCTTCAATCGTCCTTTCATCAGTAATTTCGCACCGATTCCAAAACCCTTTGGAAGGTCTGCGACGATGGGCAGCTCCTGTAAATCGATTCGCACATTCATAGAAATGACGATGCCACAAGGGCGCTCACAGCCGTATGCCATTACAAAATACAGACTAGATTCGAATCCAGAGGCTTGTCGTCGAGCAACTCGAGTATCCTCGTCGGTTTGCAAATTTTCGGATCTGGGTACATCGAAATGTTCGTCTGTCTGACCTTCGTCTCCTCGACGTTGTCGTTAAACTCAATGCCGACGATCTCCTGGAGAGGCATTCGGTAGGCAAAGGCACAAAAGTGTTCTCCATCGATTGCAATCTGCCACAAAAAAAAAATAAAAAATCAGCCCTCTCCTTGCTCATTGAATCGAAGGATTCGCAATAATAAAGAACTCCTACATACCTGAAATTCATTGAGCGTGCAGAAGATCGTGAGATGAAAGAAGGAGTTCCTGCGGAAGACGTAGCCGCGCGAGCCGACCGGCGAGCAGGTCTCCTCGTCCTCCCAGCATCCCTTGAGCTTGGTGTTCCGGACGACGTAGCCCCGGTCGAGACGAGGATTGAAGTGCAGGGCGATGTTTCCCGGCGTCTTACATTTCAGATTTATCGAGAACCTGGAGAAGTATACACACACTGCGTGAGACAATTTTCAAAGCCATAACGCCGATAAAAATGTCGAATTTTGAGCTTTCTATCCAGAAGAAGCTATTGGTGTAAAATAAATGCACCGATGGACTTGCTTTTTATACCGGTGAGCGACTGATTTCTGTGGCCTTGGCAACGCTCGTGAAGAGCTTTCGTTTGTTCTCGGGCAACTTCGTTCATTGAACTATTGATATATGTAAACAAAGAAAATGAAGCTAACGATTTTCCGGATTATTTTTTCTCATTTATTTATGTGTTGTTTTTTAAGCAGGCTTTCGGGTGAATTTATCAGAAACTTGACTGCTCACAACTGGTTATTTGAATCGTTTGGAATTACCTTATGGCATCAATTGGAATATAGCCCGTAACGATGATCGCCGATGTTGGGTTTAGCTCGTTCAATTTGTGAATCGTTGATACATTCTGCAACAGAAATACGATAAATGAGGATGATTGATTATAATGTTACGACTATATCGCGAATATAATGCAGCGTTCAAACCCTATAAATGGATGCCAAAGTTTGAACGTAAATTTTTGGCATTGGCGCGTTTATAATCTATCAGTTTTAACTGTTTATTTCTCTTTCATTCGATCATCGTCCATAATTACTTCCAACAAAGTATGCAAAACTCATAATTAACTCTCATAACAAAAAGGCTATACTCTGCTCACGCCAATTAAGCACCCAAAGTACAAAAAATTCGCTCCTAAAAATATCCGCAACTCAATCGGATTCAAAATGTTCGCGCCTCCAGCGAAAACATTCGATCACAGCCGCACTCTTGCGAGGAGCACAGCTGTGTGCAAAATCCCCACCGACACTCGCTATCAGCATATAGTATACACAGCGCACTGCAGCGACTATATACATATCGCGAACCCAACCCGCTCGGATCACTCGGCAGAAAAAAAAAGAATAAAGACATTATTATCAAACAAGGACTTCGGCTAAAATCAGGGCGAGGCGCGAAAAGACAAAACTCACCACCGGCACAGCCTCGGAATCGAAGTGCTGGAAGTTCTTGAAGGCCTCGTTCCTACGGGCCACGACGGCTCGGAGCCACTCGCGAGACATAATCGAGCTCCGTTTCCCCTCGGTCCGTCATCGGAGGAAACACTGAGCGCGCTGTGTACCAGTTTATTGTTGCGTCGCACATACGCGCGCTACTCTCGCTGCTCGTGTATATATAAGAAACGATTAGCTACTGCGCGTGTGAGGCGCTTATTTTTGCAGCTCGTTTGGAGACGCTTGTTATCGCTTGTTTATTTATTTTGATAATCGAGTGGAGAGACACCGATGGTGAATCATTGTTGAGAATCGATGATAATTTGTGCGAATAATAGGATTAACGGAGAGAACACTCTTGATTTTTACAGCAATGATGCTTTTATTTTTATTTTTTTTTATATATAGATTCTTTCACATTTATCAGTTCATCGTGTTGTGATATTGAGACGTATTGCTTAAGTAACAAAGTCCGAATCACACAGATATATTTTCAGTTTGTTTTAGTATACGAAAACAGGCCAGCCTTTATTTTTCTATTTGTTTGAGTATTTTTACGCTTTAACGATTAACAACTATACAATAATTTTTCATAGAAATCTTGCCTTCATTATTAATATCTCGGTATATCTTTATTATTGGTGTAAACCTTGATAAAATTTGTAAATATTATCAACAGTATATGATTGTGCGTTTCAATGTCGTTTGTAAATGTGATTATGAAATTAGTTTTTTATCGAACTTTTGTTTTACAACACTTGTATACATGGCACTGGATTTGATTTATCGAAGGAACTGGAGGACTCTGCCGATGTCGCTGCTACGTGAAAATATCACTAGCGCGATTCGCTAGCGAACACAGTAACAAACATTTTTCTGAAAATATCTTTGGAACACATGAGTTAAAGGTTAAAATCGTTAACAATAATTCTGTACAATAGGTATAAGCAGAATATCGATTCGCCTTTGATAATAACAAAAACGTCGATGTTCGCTAAAGGCTAAAAATTTCCTAATTTTCAATCTAAAATCTATCGTATCAAACGAAAAGATCATAATTAAAGTATACAATTTGTTCGAGAAAAAGAGATAGTTCTGTCACGTTTTTTAGAGACTAGAGCAGTTTCAAAAAATAAAATAAAATAAAGAAAATATAAGACATACACGTATATAAAATTCAAATGATGAAATCTTTAAATGTGATTACAAACTAAATCAAATAAAGGCGTATGATTATAGCGATAAAATAGTTGAACAAAGGATTCAAAAACACCTCGCGCATCAGCTTATACACTTTCTTAATACTATAGACTTTTACACTTACTTTTCACTTTGAAACCTCATTTACTTAAATTAAAGCCAATATCAAAGTGTACATGCGATCACGATGTCAATTGACTCGAAATAAAATCAAGCGCCTTCTACGTATAAACGAATAATGGATAAGCGTAACTGCGTGATTCGAATTTCAAGAGACATTATTATATATATGAGACATCTCGTCTGCCTGGTGCGCGATAAGTGACGCCAATTCTTATATTATAACGTTGAGAATCATCAATAGACTTAAATATCACGTGGCTCATGAGGATCAGGGAGCTTCTGCCAGGACGGCTCCACGCCCCAAATTTCCCTAGCGTATTCAGCGATCGTTCTGTCCGATGAAAATTTACCAGACGAGGCAATGTTGTGAATAGCCATTTCTACCCATTTTGATTCATCCTGTAATGAAAAAAAAAACATTAATATTGTTTTTCTGTCCTATATTTAAGCTAAAGTAATAGCGTGAAACAGCTAAATTAGAAAATGGAACGTACTAAATAAGTCTTCGACACTTGATCCTGACACTTTATGTAGCTTTCATAGTCAGCTAAGAGATAATATCGATCCCACTTGAGTAAAACATCTACGATATCTTGGAACTCATTTGGATTATTCGGACTGAAGAATCCTCCTTGAATTTGATCAATACACTGTTTTGCTTCTGGCAGTTTGTTGTAATAATCGTATGCATTGTAGCCTCGCCTCTTCAAAGCTTCTACTTCCTCAACGGTCATACCAAAAATGAAGATGTTATCATTGCCCATTTCCTCAGCCATCTCCACATTAGCTCCGTCAAGGGTACCAATTGTCAATGCTCCGTTCAACTGCAAAAAGAAACCTTAGTACAAAAAGAAATCACCTGCATAAGAATTTTCAGAATGAAAATACGTACCATGAATTTCATGTTACCAGTTCCGGATGCTTCGGTACCGGCAGTTGAGATCTGCTCACTGAGGTCAGCAGCTGGAATGATCTTCTCAGCTAGAGTGACTCTGTAGTTTTCTAAGAAAATAAACTTCAGCTTGTCACCAACGATAGGATCATTGTTGACGACGTTTGCTACGCTGCAGATCAGTTTGATGATCTTTTTGGCGAGATGATAGCCAGGCGCAGCTTTACCGCCAATCATGACGGTACGCGGCACCACAGGCATATTGGGGTCCTTCTTGATACGATTGAACATCGTTATGACGTGCAAGCAGTTGAGCAGCTGGCGCTTGTACTCATGAATACGCTTAACTTGGATGTCGAAGATCGACGACGGGTTGACCTTGACACCGTAGTCACGTTCGAGGATCTCGGCCAATTTCATCTTGTTTTCTTGCTTAACTTTGATGATTGCACGTTGGAATGACGGGTCCTGAGCCCACTGCTTCAATTGAGCGAGCTGCTCCAAGTGTACGGTCCAATCGCTTCCAATTTTCTATCGTTAAAGAAAGACAACTATAGCTAAAAATTTTGAAAATCATGTTTTATAAAAATAGATCGTCTACCCACCTCTTCAATTACATCAGAAAGGTTGGGGTTACACAAGAGCAACCACCTTCTAGGAGTGATGCCATTTGTTTTGTTTTGGAATTTCTCCGGAGTGTGTTCATAAAAATCACGGAAGCTATTCAAGATATAAATGTAAATAATTATACTACACTCTATTGGTATATTTAATTGAATCAAATACCTAGGTATAAACTTACACAGAGTCTTTTAAAATTTCAGAGTGGATTCTGGCAACGCCGTTGACAGCGTGGCTACCAACAATGGATAGATGCGCCATGTTCACGCGTTTTTCGCCCTCTTCCTCAATGAGAGACATACGCCGAAGTCGGTCGAGATCTCCTGGGAACTTAGCTTCGACTTGCTTAAGATGCAGGAAGTTAATATGATAAATGATCTGGAGATGTCTCGGCAGAATGCTATCCAACATGCTTGTTGGCCACCTTTCTAAAGCCTCTGGCAGTACAGTGTGGTTTGTGTATGCGCAAGTGCGAACAGTAATATCCCATGCCTTTAAAAAATCATTAAAGAGTAAAACATCGAAATCCAGCTCATTTCATTGTTTACATGCTAGCTGTGCCAACCTTTTCCCAAGATAGACCCTCAATATCAATGAGGATCCTCATGAGCTCGGGAATAGCGAGGGACGGATGCGTATCGTTTAGCTGGATGGCCACTTTGTCGGGAAAAGAGTCAAAGTCAGTTCTGTGATGTTCCCGAGAACCAAACTTGCTGGACTTGTAACGACGAATAATGTCCTGAAGGGTAGCGGCCACCATGAAGTATTCCTGCTTCAGACGCAACTCCTTGCCCTCGAAGAAGTTATCGTTGGGATAGAGAACTCGAGAAATATTCTCAGCAAGATTTCTATCGATCACAGCTTGAATGTAGTCGCCGTCGTTGACTGAAATCCAAAAGCATCAGAGCCATCAGTAAAAATATTTGAAAATTCGTGCAACAAAGAAAAACAAACTATATGACTTACAGAACTTAAGATTGAACTCAACCGGGGACTTGGCTGACCAGAGTCTCAGGGTATTGACAACGTTATTCTTGTATCCTGGAATAGGATTATCGTAGGGCATAGCGAAGACTACCTGTGTATTGACCCACTTCTTGCCCTCGGGTGTGTCGATGACGTGTCCGTAGAAGTTAACGGGCAGCATGAACTCCGGCCTGGCCTTCTCCCAGGGATTGCCATACCTGAGCCAATCGTCGGGCTCCTCGACCTGCTCGCCGTTCTTGATCTTCTGCGCGAAGATACCGTATTCATAACGGATACCGTAGCCGTAAGCGGCCAGGCCCAGGGTGGCCATACTGTCGAGGAAGCAGGCGGCCAGACGGCCGAGACCACCGTTGCCAAGACCGGCGTCCTCTTCGAGATCCTCGAGCTCCTCGATGTCCAGACCCATCTGTAAATAAGAAAAAAATGTTATTTGCATATCACCCGTATACTATGAAACATCTCAGAGTTATATGTTAAGCTAATTTATTCTCCTTACAAGAAGATTAATTATTTCGTATTTTGCAATAAAATAATCTATATCTCCTTTCTCCTAAGTGGCATATTGCATAAACAACGATCGTTGCATAGCGGCTATTATAATAATTCTTGTTGTGCGTATCAGCATTGTTATGACACAATTCGAGTGCCGGAATCGCTGTTCTACACAGCTCCTATCGCGTTGATTTCTGCAAAGCGTTTTATTGTTTCTAATAATAATCAATAAGTAGTGCTCACTTGGTACATGGCTTCATCGCAGGCGCCCTGGATGCCCAAGTTGATCATCGTGTTTTGCAAAGTTCTCCCCATGTAATACTCGAGGGACAGATAGTAGCATCTCTGTAAATGAAAAAAAATCACATTAAGTGGAATGTCATTACAAAATGTCAAACAATGTTCGATGGAAGACAAATATTTACAGTTATTGTATAGACGAGTGCCCTCGCTGTAGGAAAAAGTTTCTCTGGATCATATATATATATATATATATATACATATACATGAATCTACTTGTTAAATTTATCGTGTAAGGTCACAGATTATCTCGTGAGCGATCTTTACGGAATATGCGTATAATTGCAATTATGAATCTGGATCAGAGCAAATCGAGGGGAAAAAATCGGCGCTAGAATGACCGATTCGGGACTTACGCAACGTACATTTTGTCAGAAGAAAAATTCAAAATAACGAGACATATCTCGGAGCGTAATTATAAGGTATAATATGCCCCCGCACGAGGTTCGAAAATACAAAGCGTATAGCGTGTAAAAATGAATTCGTGCCAGCATCATTTTCGCCGAGGTGTTTCTCGACTTTGGGAAGCCTTCCAAGGAGAGACTCGCGCGTACCCGGAAGACATACGAGAAAGCGGGAAATCACACTGCGAAAGATCGAAAATTCGCACATCTCATCTCAAAAAGCTATCTCCGAGCGTGTATGATCAGTAAGTATATTATACGATCTCCTAAGCGGCAATCAAGCTCGATTCGAACTATTTTTCCTTTCGTCATCTCTCAGCTCGGAATTGAACGAGTGAGAGAGAGAGAGAGAGAGAGAGAGAGAGAGAGAGAGGAGAGCGAGACAGTCGCGGGCTTTTGGGCACGTGAATTTTCATCGCGAGACAGCCGAGCGTCGCTTAATAGATGTAAATTTAGCAGCGCGTTCGGATGTGTCCTTCGACAGTTACTCTATAACGCCAGCGGCTATCGCGGGTCTTGCCGCTTCATTATCTAGTCTGACTTTTTACATTGTATATTATACTTGGTCGGATCTTATTATAATTGCCGTTTGTTGACGTGCAAGTGGAATGCGAGAAGCGTCCAACGATTGGATTATAATTTATTAATAGTGGACGCGCGATTGTCGGAGTATTCCCGAGCTAATTCGTATATCACAAAACCGCGTTATTTATACGCGTGATATTCTAAAAATGTGGCGGAGGTGTCGTTTACAAGTCGGAAAGACAAGTTGTGCTATATGGGAGCTCGGAAAGTGTCTCGACGACTCCGTATAGTAATAAAGAGAAGCCATTGAGGTATATATAGTTTTTTTTTGTTGACGAATAACGATTATGAATCGTAAAACTTTTTGCAAACGATCATGCGATCATGTAAGTCTACTAACAAGACGTAACGATCATTCCGGTAAACAATGATGATATAAAGTTTCCTTGATAGTTATTCTTGCGAAAAGAGTGCTCTACATAACCGTCCACCAAGCTGTCGAAATCAATTGCATTTATATGACTATATATAATGAGCTATCACGAAAATAGTTATCGTCTGCATAACATCATTACAAAGCGATTACAAACCGGCTCTTATCGGTAAGCCCCGAAGGCGCCGGCTATTATTTGACAGTTGTGCATGTCTCGTGGCACGATGATATATTTATATCCATTTCGATGTTCTGGAATAACTGTTACGTCATTTTTATATGAGCTAACAAAATTATCCGCAGCCTCGTCGACAATTTCCGCGTCGAATTCACAAAAAAATCCTCACGATTAACGGCGCAATGCGACGTCGGCGAAACTCATTACTGGCACAGCTGTATGCGTGTATATGTATACATAACGACCGATAAGGGAGCGCTTAGAAGAATATGTGCGTAAGATTAAGGCCGAGGGAGATAAAATATTTTCAGCTCTGACCCGCTCTTTGTTTCCTTCTCGGCTCTTCTATTGTACTTACGATATATACATATAGCATCGTGCTGCTCACATGTCCAACCGTTTATACGAGGTCACGAATTAAGCAGATGTATGACTTTCCCGGCTCATACGATTGGTGTAGAATTTGGTGGAGAGAGAGAGGAAAAAAGGTGGCCAAGTTTATCGAGTCGTTTTTTCAGAGATATACGAGATATTGGAGCGTGCTTCAGTGATGGAGCGAACTGAGATCACATGATTAGTTATTTTTGAGTATCGGGATTTTGTTGAGCGTTCGTGTTATTTCCGGAGCCTTGTTATTTTTCAACAAATTAAAATCCGGCGAATTTTGTTATTCGAGAAAATAATTAAAAGTGGAATAAAGGTGATCTTGAAAAACTCTGTTGGGCACATAAAAAGTGTACGCCAATTTTAGTAAATTTCTATTCGGAAATGTTTTTCAACTGGCAGTGCATGCTACCAATATATGCGTAAAACAAATATTTACTTGAAGTGTTACCAAACTTTTCTCCGTTGCCTTAAACTTTAAGCACGTTTTTAAAGAGCTTGAAACACGAGTGAGGTAAATTTCTGAAAAGCGCATTACATAATTTTTAGCGTTTCCCGAGGCATTTTCTAAATAAACGGAATAACTAGAAAGCGTGCGACATGTATTTTCGAGCGTCAAAATCTAATTATAACCCGCTCAGCCGGAGGCATGAGACGCGATTAAAAAAAAAAGAATTTTTGTCGAAACTTCTTTTGAGATCTAGAGAATACATTCTACAAATTTGTTCAACATTAATTAACGTTTTATTGCCGTTTATAGTTTGCGTAGGGTATGCGAAACGTTTTAGCAACAACTATATGAAAAAAAAAACAAAAAAAGAATAGTTATTTGTTGCTAATGTCTGTAACTATATTTTGTTGAAGTAAAAAATTAATCTCTCCGCGCATTGGGGAAATCAGAATCGCTGCTTTCTTCTTGCACGCAAACCCACATTTTTTTGAGTTGTTCCACGATTGTCCGGAATATTTGTTTGAGATTTTTTCCGCATCACATAGAGACACATTGAGCACCGCTGATCTATAATACATACAAGTGAAAGTTGAATGTCCACGAGTAGAAACGGACTATGAATAGTCAATGAATGTCATTTCTGCAAATGATATGTTCAACCGGGGTCTTTGTTATAAATTTGCCAAAATTTTCAATAATCCAATCTAATGAAAAAGGATACCGATATATCAGAAAGAGTAGATTATACCAAACACACGTGGAAAAGAAGCCAAAAGTTCGTTGACTCTCTCGAGTGCACGCAGCCGTCATCATCAATAAACATGTAACAATCTCACCCCTCGATTGTCCCGAATCTCATCCCGCATTATTATCTTCCTTTCTTATTCTTCGTCCACTACTATATACTTATATCATGTCGCGCTATAGCTATATAAACCCAACTTACCTATCTCAAATCACAGATCACGTCGCACGTGCTAAATAGCCGAAAGAATTATTGACTCGAGCGTTTGAAGGTATCCAGAGCAAGGCTGCGGCTTGCTCTTATTTGCATTGACAAACAACCTAGACCGATTACTTTTATTCGTCCGTTCGAGAGACAGAAGAGTATGTCGATAATCGAATGTAAAAAAGGATAATTTAGTTGTTTCAAAAAAATCGTAATAAATAATCGTAGATTTGAAGTCAGACGGCTATAATCCCGGGTCTACATCAGCTGATAAATACTAGACTTATAGCTCTGTATATCATGAAATTTTCTGAATGCAAAAATAAATACGACGCTCCCGCGTGCTCACGATTGGTAAACAACGAAGCGTCAACAGCGACGGAGAGATGTGCTCGCAGGTATATACGAAAAAAAGGGCGGAACTTCAGTCCCAAGCCGGTTCAGTTGCAGCTATGTCAGACGTTATATACAGTAAGAGCAGGGGTGGTCAACGACGAAAACACAGTGGCGTGCTCGGAAATACTTGCACGTGCTGTGCGCACCGAAAATTCGATGAAAAACAAGCTGTGCCAAAAATTGGCAGCTCGCGAGAAAATGAATGTTAAGGCCAAATCAACAAGCCGAGATAGTCGGCTGCGTTATAAGATCCCCCACTCTTTGGGTTCATTACACAATTGAACCCACAGCAGCGTTGAAGAAAGGTTAGGTTTTCCCATTTTGAACCTCCACTTCGTTCCAAACTAATGCATAAATGAGTACTTAGAGCTGTTGATACTTGTGTTGAGAATAATAACGACGGAAATACGCGTGTGTACATACCTAGCTCGGTGAAAGGAAAAAAAAGAAAATAAGGTGATCATACTTATTATGAAATAAAAGAAGATAAACGAGTCGAGCACGCGGGTATTTTAGAGAAAGTAGAGGATGACAGAATATAAATACCTTGGGATCATTCTCGTAGTAATACTGCTGAGTACGGATCCACCTTGAGACGAGATTGTCCTTGACGCTGTGGGCGAGGGCGAAGTAGTAGTCGCGCGATGTGGCTACGTTACGATCTTTCACAAGGGTGTAGTGAAGATGCCTGTTGAAGGTCTTCTTGAAATTCGCGACGTTCTCGACGTCGACGATGCCCCGCACCGAGATCTGCTTCCTCTTCTCGTGATCGGCGTCGCTCACCGACATCCTGCCGTTCTCTATTACTTACGCCAGAAGAAGAAAATAAAAAGGAGCCGACTACACTCGCTCGGGGCGGCGGAGATGTGCGCACTGATGCTGCAGCGGGCGAAAGTCCGGCAAAGCGGTCTTCTTGGTGCGCTGCGCCGCGCGGTGGGAGCAGCAGCAGAGTAAGACCCGTCGCAGACTGATGCCTGTGTGCGCTGCCGCTGTCACCTTGGAAAGGTCACGCGTGCGCACTGAATGATCGGCTCGCGCGCCCCGACTAATACTCCGCGAGAGATAATTATCGCTGAGATGCCTCGGCACGATGGATTTCGGGAGTCTTTGGGTTGTGTGCTTGTTGTTTAAGTAGTCGTTTTTTGAAAGTAACGGTGCGTTTTAGAACCTACCGGACAAATTGTCATTCGGGGCTCGCTATCAATTTCTGGAATAATACATTGTCGCAGTTATTGTCGTTCAAGTGGATAATTATAATTTTGCGATAAGAGCCGAAGCGTCGGTCTATGATGGTTTCGGTGACGAGTCAGGTATAGCTATAGAAGTCAATACTTGCGCGCGACGATTTGAACTCGTAGTTTACTTACCTGCCCAGTTTATGTATTCTTATTCGTCATTTGCGCATCCGCCAGTTTTCTTATGCTTTCAGAGTCAAAATAAATAAAGAGCAAAACGTTTGTACGTGTCAATTAAAAACGGCCAGCATGTTGTTAACAGAAAAGTATGCCGTCTCTTCAAGTTTCGTATTGAAAAAAAATTTACTAGCTTCGTAATATCAGCGGAAAAAATTAAGACTGGATTGAAACAGCCTTCACGTGCAGAAATATAAAAAAACATGGGATCGAAGAAGGTTTTTCCATTTACAGAACAAGAAGAAAAGTATATACGTGAAATAAAAGTTGAAAGTAGATAGACAAATAAAAACAAAATGTTACGTAATATTGACATTTATAAAAACAGAATTATCGACATTTTGTGTCTTATGAATATCGTTTATTTATAAATTAATCGTGCGAATGCAGATGCAATAATGAAAACGTCAAGAAGCGATACGCGTATTACAAGTCACATATTCTCTTAACACTTTTACCACCTTTTCTGAGATAAAAACACGTGAATTCACGTAGCTACAGATAGATATTAAGAATGTGTATAATATAACATTAAGTTGCATCTTCATGTTCTGCTTTCTCGGATCATCAAGTGATGTATTTTTAAATCCATTTCCATTGCATCGCCATAAGCCAATTTTTCTCTTTGTTTTTTTTCAACTTTGCGTAATATAAACCGTTGTATTTCTTTTAATAATTTTATAATATATATATACTTCTTTTATATATTAGCTATATAATTACAATAATAATATCAATGTAATAGCAATAATATTTTGCAATCCTCAACGTTGTTCAAAGAGACACGATACAATAAGTAATAATCACTTTATTAATTTCTCCATTAATTCTCATATTTATTTTCGATCGCATTGTAACAACTAAAACACGAGGGATCGCTGGTTATTAGACATTACATCTTAAAATCTAACGATAAAAAAGAAACAATTTCGACAAGCACTTCATCCAGCATATCACGCTCCATTTTCGTACCTCCATTTCTTTCCCACCTTCTCTCCGCTTTACCTCATTTTCTCGATTTTCAATAAGCACTGTCTATAGATACAATAGACATTTTTACATCGATTGCCTTGGCCATATTTATCGTGCGTAACCTGATTGATTAATGATTACCTCAACAACGTTTTCTACATTTAAAAAAGGATAGACTCTTCGTTACGATGAGTGATCAAGTAGCAAACGAGATGATGCGATAGAATGCGGGTGAACGGTGTAATGCGTTTAATGTATAAGATACTCTCCATCGTCATTTATATTAAGTCATTACTGGATTAATAATTTTTTTTATTTCGTTATGTACTTTATGTATGTTTTCGTTTCTTTTTATTTCAAAAAGGATTATGAATGTGATTGCACATTTTTCAAAAGGGATAAAGATGGGAATAGACACACTTTTTTGTATGTGTGCAGTTATCGGGAAACACCCAAAGTGCGCAAGGTCATGATCGCGACAATTGCATATTATCTCGGTTTTTTAACCCAGACAATTATGCGCGACAAACACAGAACGATAGTTTAAGTTTTCCTTTTTTTTATTATTATTATAAGTTGTAAATTACTTCAAATTCTTGCTGTTGTCAGTTTTACTGTAAACATTTCGTTCCGTCGCACTTTCTCTTGTTGCTCACTAAATGAAATCGTCACCATCGTATCGCAATAACGAACAATTAATCGCTAAGTGTTATTTCTGCATTCGTTTTATTTCTCTTACTTCAAAAGGATATCTTGATTTTCATTTTATTTTAAATAATGGATGCGCGTGTTTATGGTCGCTCGGCCTCGAGATTTTGTGATTTCCATTCGAGATCCGAGTTCTTTTGTTAACCGGCTGGCTAACACGGTCTTTACAATACATATTTCGACACACAGCAAACTACCATATATCACCAAGTTTGCTCTGTGTCAGTCGATCGATCTCCAACATTTATCCGAAGTAAAACAGTGGTCCGTTATTTACAATCTCTGTTTCCATTACTTTCTCTTTCTCTCGTCATATCGTAATTTTCAGCAATGTATCAGTGTATGTATGTGTGAGTTTATTTGTTTGTGCCTTCTCGGCGCACGCGCTACCCGATATCCTTTTTTTTTATTTGCCATCATCAATTTTTTCTCTCATTCTAGAATACATCGTCTCTCATTTCGTCCTTCCCTGAACGGCTCTGCAACGATTAAACGCCTGTTTTTAACCCTCATTTACTCTTCTTTTGCTGGCTCGGCCTTCTTGCCAAGGGGCATCGCAGCCTTTACTCTGAAAATCAACGGAATAATGCGGTTATTAAACGTCCTCGTTTCGCAATAACGAAATAGAGCGAAAAGCAGCGAGCTTACTTGGCTGTGATTTCGTTGATTTTAGCCTGGACCAGAGCAAGGTTTTGGTCGATTTGCGTCTTGTTCGTTTCGTAGACCTTAGGCAACGAGAAGAGAGCTACGACACCTGTAAAATAAACGATCGTCAGTTATCCCAGCTCGCCAAGATGCCTCCTAGTGCGGGTATACGGAATTAAGATACCGACCAATGATGATGAGCGTCATGCCATTGAACCATGCGCCAAGGTACGTGAGAGACCAAAGCAGAATTCCAAACTTAAGTGAGTCGACGATGTCCTCGACCAAGAAGAGCCTGCGCAGCTCGCTGACGGCAGCATTGGCGTTAGCAACGGCGATGTCGGCGACTTCGTGCACCTTCTCGGAGGGCAACGTCAGGTCGATTTCGAGGATGTCTCTGCAAGGCCACAAAACTCATTAAAAAATGTCTTAATTCATCTCGTATGAAAGAGTCGTGCGCTGCCTTCTCAGTTTTGAGAGATCGCAGTTAAAAAGAGAGAGTCGAGAGAGAGAGAGAGAGAGAGAGAGAGAGAGAGAGAGAGAGAGAGAGAGAGAGAGAGAGAGAGAGAGAGAGAGCTGAAAAGAAAAACTCACTTGAATGGGTGTCCATCGGAGGTCTTCTGAATGGCCTGGAGGACAGTTTTGTAGATGCGGAAAGCTACGGTGAAGCTTAGAGTGAGGAGGGATATGTAAGCTAGCACGCTGATCAGACTGAAGTAGGCCAGCGATAAAAGCACTCCGAGTGTTGCACCAAAGACGATCCCCGACTTCTTGGGATCGCGCCAGTAGATCAGCGCTGCCACTGCAAGTAAAAACATTTTTTCGTTAGCGTCTTTGCGTTAATCATAATTATACAATATATCCCGTACGGGCTTGCGCGCATCTACGATCGACTAGAAAGTTCGAAAATTTTTTAGAATCGTTTCAACGCACTCTTTACAGAGCCTACTTTTTAACAATCGCTGGTTGTATATACTCAACGATGAACACGTCCTGACACCGTGTAAGCTCGGAGGCGACTGACCGGCTGGCATAGGTGGTAGCTATATCCCCGTGCATGCATCACGAAAAATTCATTAGTATGAGAATCGCGTCGAGCTGACATCATCATCGCATCGTAGCCCGGAGGAAAGCTCACTCGGGAACGAATTATAAGCTTCCATTCGATATTACCTCAGAGAACCGTATGCGATGCTTCCGGTTGCACGTAAGAGGCAACGCAAAATTTTGCCTATATATATATGTATATGTATACACGTGACGGTAAGATTTTTTTACACGACAGGGGCATTGACATGCGGGGACGCCGTTGTAGAGATGCAAGGTTGGACGAATCGCTGTGCGGAGGATTTTAGACGATTCATATTGATACCTACACACGAGCTGTTGGATTTTGAATTTCGTAATACGGATTGGATATTTTTAAGGCGAGAAGTGCACGTCGGCTAAAAATGATGATTCATCTCGAGGCTTGGGAAATCGCTTTTCAAACGCCGGCGCGAGACATTTTTGCGCAGCTGTGTTTTTTTTATTATTATATCAAAACAACGCTTTATCGATTGGCCGAGTTTCTAATACAGAAGTTTCGTCCAACAAATTTCATCAGAGGCACGAGTGCGTGTTTTAATTTAATTAATGATGGAAATGCCTTTTAAAGCGATGTACGTATAACGCATTTTCTTAATGAATTTCGTGAATAACGAATATGAGTCAACTATAATTCAATTATAGGCGCCGCATTTCATTCGGCAATAAAGAATTAAACTAATTTTCTAATAACATTTCGCCTGTTTATGTTACTATAATACGTTACAATATTACGATGAATCCGCGTGTGCGTGGCGACTATTGCTATTTTAGCATTTTGGAGTCGGTCGTCCCAAATAGCGAGTCGGATGAATCCACGTAAAAGATCGAATCCGGCTTATACTAAGAATAGAAATGCGTATGCAGATGAAAAAAATAGCGCGAATCCTTTGCGTGCAGGCTCTTTCGCTCACATGCGCTTCTCGATTAAATCACTGATATTTTAAAGCCTTAGTTCAACAGTATTATCCATATTGACTATTTTTCTCGATTGAACATCTCGCTTGAATCTTCTTTATATGTTTGTACAGCGATAACATTGCAACAAAGTTTGTTAACAGAAAATCCAATCGTCTATATATACACCTCCCACGATAAAAGCTCTCATATATATATATATATATATATATATATATATATATATATACTACGATACCACCAATCTCTAATTATACACTAAATATTCTCTCGCACGCAGAAGAAGCGTGGGGGCGTGTGCGCGGGCAAATCAAATTCGAAGTAAATAACTTGTACACACATTATCGGAACGAGGCGTACATTATCGAGAGCGACTATTGTACCGCCGACGAAGCACTTGTGGAGCATCGTCGTCGTGGCACGCTACACCGGCTGTGCGCGCGCGAGCGCGACCTTGTGCGTATGTGTATACATACGTGCACACGCTGCGATATTGCGCCCGCGGAATCATGAAAAAAAAAAAGTGGCGGCGACGCGTGAAAATTTCCGAACGTCGACCCTGCCTGCTGCTGCGCGCACACCTGCGCTGATTACGCGATACGTGGGCGAGTATAATCGTATACCTTTGTTTCTCGTGCACGTGGCTGCTTTTCGGCGCATCGATCGAGAGGAGGCAAGAGGTTCGCGGCTGCTGCTGAATTATGTTATTTTATTATAGGAGGTTCGATGACGCATATGTATTTATTGGTAGACGGTGCACGAACGTTATCGTTGCGCGACGAGAATAGATCAATGCCGCCGAGACGGAAATTAAGCTCTACTATCGTTCCATATCGATCGAAAAGAAACGTTCATTAATAATATCGTTGATGCACGGCTGTGAGGCAGATTAAAATATAATGTGTAAAACAAAGTTGTGTACTAGAGTTCGTTGCAGCAGAGGTCGTGAGAAAATGGCGAAACAACATCGAGCTCGTCGACGAAACTCTCGTACAGAAACACCCTAAGGGAACAAAGGAAGGGAACCGCGACGTATATACATATATAGCAGTGGCCGCAGTGGTCCCGTTCACTCGCTGCTGTATATATATCTGATGTCAAACGCACGAGCGCGCGTTCGTTGAAAAACCGGTATACGTAGGTGCATACACACGCATATATATATATACATTATACGAGATAGAGTGTCCGCTGTTGCAACCACGTTGTGGATTTTTGTCTGGATATCGAGACGATTTCAGGTTTTCAGGTTATATATGCGCGTGGATGATGATAGATCGGAGCATTTGATTGACTATCAAGAAACTGTGGGTTCTGTTGATGGAGAGAACAGATGGTAGCTTGTTTGCTTGCGTCGTGGATAGGCCGTATTTATGAATGAAAATAGCGCGTAAACCGTGAATTTTCGAGTCAAGAATACAGCGGATAGTTAACTTTTTCACGCTCTCTTTCTCATACAGACGAGAGACATCACATCTGCCGATGTGAGCCCGGAGAAAATATAAGCTGCTTGCGTTTTAATCGAATCACCGCTCGAGTAATACGATAGCACATATAGGTATACAATATGCCAGCGGAAAACAATAATAGACGTACGAGAGAGAGAGAGAGAGAGAAAGACGAGCGAGCCTATCGGACGTCTAAAAATATTCTAGACGAAAGCGGAAGGTGCGAAAAGAGAATTTGACGCGTCGAGCAAATTATTAATAGCCGGAATGACAATGAAAAATCCATAGCGCACAGAATGTTCTCAAGTTCACGGAGAGATCCAGCGGCGCGTCCCACCGCGAATAATAATGGCGAGAGGCACCGCTTTATCATCCTTTTAAACTTTAAAAGGCTCGAAAAGAAGACGAGCGTACATAGTTTGCATCGCGGATTTAAAAAGCCACGAGCCCGCACACACGTGTCACGTATAACTCGGCGTCTCGCGTGTACACCGAACCATATGTTCGGGTTTACGTGTAAGCAAAGGAGTCGAATCTCGCCTCCCACAGCCGTAAATATACCTCGCGCGAAGCCAAAACTCACCAGGTCCCCGTTCCGGCAGTTCCTCCACGGGCTGCCTCGAGTTATTTCTGCGCACCATCGTGATCGTTGTCTACTCTGCAGGTATACTAACCACGAGAAAGAGGAAGACAGAAGCTTTCGAGAGAGAGAGTCGTGTGTCGCGCGTGGTTGTTACATGCGGCACTCGCGCACAGACTGACCTGCTCTTTTTTTTCTCTCGCTCTGGCGCGCGCGTACGAAAGAAAGGGAGAAGAGCAGAGAGAAAGAGAGTGAGAAAGAGCCTCTCCTCTGGAAGCGCAGCGCGACTGTAACCTGCGCGCTCTACACACACACATACACGCGTACACCAGCGCCTGACGTCGACAGAGCAGCATGAGCTATATAGAGTGGAGGGGAAGAAGAGAGATTATGGAGGGCACGAGGGGAACCGACGGGGAGACGAAGGTGCACGGAGTATAGTAAAAATAAAAAAACCTCGTGGAGGAAAGCCTGGAAAGTGTATATATAATATGGTACCCATGAGAAAGATGTAGCCGTGGCAAACGGATGGTGCAGGAAGAGATGAACAAAAAGACGCGAGGGAGAGCAAAGGGAACCGTCGCTATGCAACTCAGCGGAACGACGGGAAAGAGGAACGCGAGAAAGTCGGCCGAGAATATGGAACAGAAGAGAGATATTGTTGCAGCCTGGTGTGCGCATCTCGGAGAGATTGTTACTCCCGGAAGGGAAAGTACTTGATAACCCGACCTAGACATTGAAACGTTATATTGAAGGAGAATGTCGCATTGAAGTAACGATCATTTTGGAAGTCGATGCAACCATTCTTACATTACTATGTGAAATACATTTATATTCGCAAAGACATCCTCGTTTTTATTCGACATTAAACATTCATAAAGATGACTATACTTGGACAACGGCGAGAAGCCAGCTTGTGTATATATTACGGCCGCGTAGGTGGAGGTTATAAAACTCGGCGGTGCTCGAAAAGAACAGCGATGAATCATGATAATAATGCGAGGAAGAGGAGCGTCGGGAGGTGGCAGCACCGCTCGACAAGTGTTTCCGCGTTCGATGTGCGGCTCTCTCTCTCTCAGTCTCGACAAATATAGCGTTTTTCATTTGAATTTAATCGCTGCCTTTCTTTGTAATTGTTCCAAGAGGCGGCGGACGTTTCCATATTGGGATTAGCATTTTGATACGGCAATTATGTAAACGCGTAATTGAGGATATTAATGATGTTTCAATGTAGAGCCGATTGTCGTTTTTGTAATTAAACGATGGCGTATCGATTCGATTATCAATCCCCGATTGTTGAAAATATAATTTTTTGTACGATGAAATCCACCATAATATTTATACAGCGAGTTATTATCCAAATAAAAACGACAACATCACACACCTATCGTAAACCCTAACCCGCTCCAACTCGATCGATCTCCAGCACCCTCCGGCGAATTTTCGAAAATCTAATTAACCACATCCTCGTGCAAACATCAGCACACCGGAGGCAAGTCGTGTCATTATCGAGGGCTGGTCTTGCCATGTCAGCTCTTGTAATACACGTGGGCGCCGAGTGGTGGCATCGCGGTATGCTATATCGGTAAAGTTGCGTGCGGCTCGCTCGTTCCCCCGACCATCGGATACGAGGTGTACTTCTACCTATATGTGCTCTTTTTGCGCTGCACGAGCTTTTCTGATACAACGCGGCGATAAGTTGACGATTCCAGCTGGTCGATCCAGCCTTGTGAGTTTTTAGCGAAGGAAAGAAACAGTGGCTTGTGTGCGTTTGCAAATCGTGAAAAGTTTTTTATCGACACAGAAGGAAGGTTGAATTGTTAAATGCCGAATTTATAAGTCATAAAATCAATTGCTGAATAAAAGATTCTCGGAAAGAATACTTGATAACGTAAAATTTCCGTGCACAATCAAAAATAGATTAGCATCGCGGCTGCCAGCGTGCGGTTCATCTCTTTTGCCGCAGTGCAGCATTGGGATACAGAATTCCCCCGAATTAATAACGAATTTTAAAAGAACGACTCATCGAATTATCCCACGCGCAGTGTATCATTATGTCTGTCATCTTTCTTTTTTCAGGGCACAGCGATAGCGCTCGATACGAAAATAGAGAGAGAGTAATTGCAGAAAAAATACAACAAAGAGAGCTTTACTCTCTTATAACGTGTGTACAGGCCACGTAAACGACGCTCCTAGCTATTGATTTTGCTCGACGCGTCAGACATGCTCCCGAGCAGCCCTCGCTCTCGCGCGTTTTCTTCTCTTCGGAGAGCTATTCGTACCTATATATACTCGCAAAATGTATTTCTCGGTTGTATTATGTCAAAAATACATTTTGTAATCGGGTTCATTGGGGCAGTCATGTATATATGTAACAGCTGAACTTGCTATACTTAACAATGACGAATCAGTAACTACACTGGGAATTGCATCCGGATACAACGTATTAATGTGCGTTTGCGCAACTTCTGTATCGTAATATAACTCAGGTAATTTTTAGAAGCATAACAGAACGGCAACGCCAACTCTATCGATTTTCTTTTTACAAAAATAGCCAAAGTCAATAAAGACGTAAAATTAATCTAAACAACGAAGGACGGTCTCTCTTCCCAGGTTTTCATATACCAACACGTAAAATTAGCATACGCGTGCTAGTGTTTGTATTCGAAAATTCGGAAAGAGTATATCCACTGCGCCTCAGCCGTTGCAGTGCAAACTCCGGGGACAGCGAAATCGATTCTCCACCACCCCCTGTATCTGCAGTCGTCGACGAGAGAGAGGGAGATGGAATATCATCGGCGGGTACATTGCCCTCCCGAAACGACATTGCGAAACTCGCCCTCGAGTTCGTAACTCGCGCGAAAAGTTTCAAGCAGTCTTTGACAGCTGCCACGTCGGGGAAAAAGAAGTTTTTGGCTCAGTTCAGAGACTCGTCTCTAGTTTTTCAGCTTTAATTAGAATCGTATACGTGAGCTTTGAGGTGTGCTGATGACATCGTGTGCTTTTAATCTTTAAAAATGGTTTTCAGGTATAGCATCGAAAGAATAACCTGACCTGTAAAAACAACTCCAAAGTGAATATGCACTAGCGGGTTTTTCTCTCTATAATAATACACTATTACGGCTCGTCCCTCGCTACACTGGCGCTATATATATGCCACAGCGCACTGAATTTCGTAGATATTCAAGTGCACTCGGCTGGCTTTGCTCCAGATATAAGCCGATAGAGAGGGGCCCGGTCGGCGCACTCGTCGCTTGTACATATTATCATCATCGCGAGACGACGCGGACTTTGATCACGATAGAAAATAATGAAAAAAAATTTACCCCGATCCAGTTATTAGGCTGTTATAATTGAATCGATCGATCTCAATTCGTGTATCGATCGGAGCGTTCGCACGTCATCGTTACAGTAGTTCACATATATATATATATATACGTACGAGAGGAGAATATATACAAAAGCCCGCGAGCGAGACAATAGGAAAGAATGCACCTTGCGGAAGGTTACGGTTGCGGGTTACGTCTGCAAGGTTGGATGCGTTCGCTTCCGTTATATGTATGTATACATATAGGATGGAGATACGTCCAGTACGCGCATGGCTATTATTGGAAGCAGCCAAGGCCGATTCTGCGCGACGATAAGTGCTGCCCAATTATTCCTTCGCGGACAATTAACACGCGCTCGATCGATCGGTTTATTTTGGCATGGGGGGGGGGCAAGAATTCGATTCTGCTTTTCGGAGGTTAATTGGAGATTCGATGGTCAGTTTTGTTTAAAGATACAATCTTAAAGTCGTGACTCCTGAAATTAATGCGACTATATATAAAAGAACCGTCTAGATCACCGTTTTTCTCAAACCTTCTGCGCAATACGAGCATTTTGCATTTGTCATGTACGACACTCGCTCGGAGGCCAATAGCGGGCTCGCGACACAGATATCTTTCTCCATGATGTGCCTGCACTAGCCGAAGGCAGCAGCAGGTATATTTCGGAGTTCTGCATAGCGCATCTCTCTTTCGCGCGACAAAGAGCCTTTCGCTGACACACGAGTGAATTAAGCGCGATTCCCGAGCCAAAGAAACTCGGCTGTACTGTCTTACGTAATATTGCGCATGTGTGTGTGACCCTCTAGTCGGCGGATTACCGAAATAAACGGAGCGTGCCTCTGTGAAAAAAGCTACGGCAGAAGAGCCGACGCGACTGCATGCGACGTCAGAAAGCTGCTGCTGGCCGCTGCGGAATGTTTTTTAGCTTTTTTTCGACCGATGCCAAGTTTCTTGTTTGTTCGGACATAAGCTTGCTGGACAGTTTATTTTTTCAGCGTCTCCAACAGGTGATTCCAAGGTCTTGTGACCTTAAACTCTGGACCCCCCCAGTGGCATGTCTAGAGCTTGTTTTGAAAAATTTAAATAAACTTTTTTAGATACCCACGTAGATTCGAATCTTCATCGATTCCAAGCACAAGCTTCAATATATATATATAAGCACGATCTCGCGCGGAATGCGATTGACCGAATTCAGGGCCCTTGAAGCTGTTCCTCGACGACACGTGATCTACACAAAGGAGCATGTATACACACAAGTAGCCAAAGGATCGAGCTTTGTGCGACGCGGTGTCAGTAGGCCGCAGGGCGACTGCGCAGAGAGAAAGGGCACCTCGCACGTGAGTCATCCCCGCAGCATTACACACACGTCCACCATCACACCCTGTGTGTTACGAATACGCCCGCGTAAACAAAGAGAAGCGTCGAAGCGAGGAAAAGAATGCGCATGCGCAAAGGACAAAGCTTCACTCTCTGCCAACTCTGTGTATTCAATTGACAGATCGTATACGCTTGGATCGTGATTACAAAATTCGTTGTCTCTATAGATTAAGCGTGGAAATTTGTTCGATGTCATATGCGCGAAGATTTTTCTTCTAGGCGACAATGTGTTGGGCTGTGCCAGCAGATTTTGCCAAAAGATGTATACATCGGGAGGTTCGAATAGCGAGGGCTATAGTAAATTCTCTCTTACTCTCGGGGTATACACGAGGAGCGAGAAATGTCTGCATGGCAGTTACGGCTGTTGCGCAGCTGTGGAGCTTCATTCATTTCGATTCCATGTGTTTGAAAATCATTGAGCGATAGTTGTTTCAGAAACATAGCATAGGATGTGGGTCGTTACACTTTTTAACTGCGCACTGAGCATATCAAGGACTTTCAGTCTTGATTCGTTACATTAAAAACAACGGTGATATTCAAAGAACAGAGTGTCCTACACGCTAAGGGCAAACGTGCATCATAACAAAGAAAGCTTCGTTCGGGTATAGGTTTAAGATTCTCGTGTGAACAAAGGTTGACGTCAGAAATGATTTTAACTATTTGTATATACGAGATACATCGTAAGTCTAGGAGACAAAGTCATTGAGTATGATTACGATGTAATATTCATTGAGTCGATAATAAATTAATTTCACCTGTGTATATGATTTATGCGAACGACGAAAACTGCATTCGTTAGTGTGTCGAGAAGTATACAAGGCAAGTACCGGTAAAACATTTGATGAAAACAGAGGCTGCATAGCTCGTAATATCCAAGAGCTATTTTCGTCTCGAAACATTTATTAACGTTGATCTTCGAACATTCATAACCTACTAAGCCCGACGATCCGAACGCACGGATTATTTTTAATGTAAAAATAAACGTCCTCTGATCCTCCTACAAACAATTCCACTCCCCACACATATTTATCTCCCATGACTAACACGCGGCCAATCCCTGAAAGATTTTCGATCCAGAACAAACAATCTCCCGCGATACAAAAAAAATAAAATAAATTCGCAATATCCCCCTCCTCCCTCCCCTTAACGAATCATCGCGGCGTATTCGCGATACGATTTTTTATCACGTCGTGTGCAACGCAAATTAGCCGCAGAGATATGTATATAGAAGTGCCGGTACTACTCACGTTCCTGCCTCGTGATGGCCATTTTGATCGACGCAGCAGCAGAACACAGGCACCAGCACTATACCACGCACGTATATACACACGCTGCACAGAGAGTTAAATGCCGCGACTTTTTTTACAGCGCGTATGGATATTATAAATATTGAAGAACCGGCTTGCTCGCGACGCACTTATATATACGCACTTCCTTGGCAGCCCGCTGGAGGGAGACTGAAACGTCACGCACAGTTGAATATTTTCCAGGAATAGAGCGACTACTTATCCCGACAGTCTTCGCGTGTGTTACTTGGCGCTCGAAGGATCGACGTAAGAAACACACGTGGCTAAGTTCAAGGTCAGAGGATAATATAGCGCCTGTTAATGCTCCGAAGTGTAAAAAACCTTGCACTGTATAATGTTATAGTTAAATAATCGGCAAAATCTTGAAGATATTCAACTGTGTAGAGTATCCACGATTGCTCGCAGAGTGTGCAAGTATACAACAGAGACGCGGGGGAAAAAGACTGAAGAATACCGTCGATAAAGAGGAGCGAATAGAAGGCAGGAAGGAAAGAAAGAAATAAGGAGGAAGAAGAGAATGCGCGCGAGCAAGGGTCGCGCACGCAGGCGAGCGAGCGAGAGAGGAACTGGCCGTGGCTCGTCTCGCGGCACCGCGAGCCGCCTCTGTTGCTGGCAAACCACCAGGAAAACCTGGCTGGACGTTATATTTAGTATTGGAAGACGAGTGCGTGCGCCGCCGCAACGGCGAGACGGACATTACTCTCGTTTCGCGAGCCTCCTCCTGCATCTTAGTGTGTGTGTATATGTCTGTATGCGTATTATGTAGAGCTTGCTCGATTCTCGACGGAAATTTTCGAGAAAAGCGAAGAATGTACGTATGTTCTTTTTTAATAGGGAAACTATTCTAATTTTTATGAGATGCGTATATTATTGATTCCGGGGGATGGATATTGATGCTTTTTGAGGTTATGAACCACTTGAATACGGTCGATCCTTTGAGGGAAGATTACGTGGGAACGCCCTGAATGATGTATTTTTAGACTCCAAGTTTAAAACGCAGAATTCTTTTGATAATTAGCCACCTCCTATTCACGCACTCAGCCATAGTTAGTCACCGAGCAGAAGCACAACCATCAGCATATTTAGAAATAAAATTGGGAGTATAATATCTTAAGCTCGACTGTACGGTTATACTTTTGCTCGAGGAAAAGCCAAACGAAAAAAAATACCAGTCTTATCTCTTACTCTTTTTCTCAGCTGAATCGATCGAAGGGACGCGCGAGGGGAGGAAGGAAGTGAATAGTTAAGTAAGTGCACGCGCTTGCAAGTGTTCTATACACTCAGCACACACCCGCGCACGCGCGACGATAAAGACCTGCGGAGTATTGTATAGAAAGGTATATATGAAAAAGATTTGCGCAACGATTCCTGGAGTTTCGTTCTCCGGGAGTAGCGGCGAGACACTGAACGGCGGACCAGAGTCGACGACGATGAAAGAAGCCTATATAGAGCAAGAGAGGGAGAGAGAATTCTCGGGGTTTTTCGAAGGTTGGATACACTGTGCGGCGGGACCTTTCGGAGTGCGTATTACGAGCGACTCTCGTCCGATGAAAACGGAAAGAGAAACCCTATATAGGCTCGTAGGGATGAGAGAGAGATGCAGAATTTAGAGAGACGCAATAAGCCCAGCGAGAAATGTAGGGGAAAAGGAAGGAGAGCGTGGCACAATGAAAATACGAACACGAGGAAAACAAAGAAAGTGAGTCGTTGGCTGCGACGAAGGGGGAAAGACACGGCGAGTGATTGTAAGTCAGACGAAGGTAAGGGGGTGTTTCTCAAGGCTTGTATCAGATTTTATTTAGAAATACCGTATCGAAGTTGTTTAGTTAAATTTTTACTCAGTAGGCGGATAATTTTCGAGGATCAGCGAAAAGAAAGGAGAAATTTCGTTAGGGAAGGAGAAAGTTTAAAAGATAGATGAAAATGTGTTCGATGGCGCATTCTGCTAGGCGCTGGAATGCGCGAATCTCTGCTCTGACCTAGTAAGGAACGATGACAATGATTTCTATGATAACCGAAACGATCTTCCAACGATATCTAGAGTTTCATTTATCAAAGTTACAATCGCGCTTATATTTATCAATCTGATTATCAATTCGATGTCAGATGGATGATCATATTTATACTGGCTATTCAAAAGAAAACGCATATAATTTTCACTTAACATAGCTTTTCTTTCTTTCTTTTTTTTAATAGCGCGTTCAAGAGTAAGTAGTGCTAAAAACAGAAAGCGATAAGAAATAATTGATCGTGATTGCTTGAATTACCTAAGAATTAAGCACAGCCAAGGCGAGCGTGTTGTTTGTACATGTGCGAAACAATAACGTGTGTGGCGCTCTGATCGACATTTGACTCGATTTCAGCGTTGATTCACATTTTATCGCAAATCTTTTAATAATTAAACGAGTGCCTACTGAAAGACCTTAGACTTTATAACTAACAATGCTGTATTATATTTGTGTTATAAGCAAGTCTCGTTTAATTCTTAGTAAACATGCAATAAATTACTCGTTAATAGACTCACCTTTTGGATTCAGTCTTTCTGGGTTAAACCATGCATCTGTAAAGAACACAAAGTAAGAAAGTTAGTGTTAACATCCAGCACCAACATCAAGCTTGCTGATAAATTCTTAATTAAAAGTGCGCCAAAAAAGAACCAAAATAATTTGCAAAATTTGCTGTTTATAGAGAAGATATTTATATTCAGTTCAGTAATTCAATCATGCAGACATCTATACATTGTACGCGAAGAGAATAAAAATTATTTCAGAAACACACGTGATTATCAACACTGACATTTTAAGCTTAATTGTATCAGTGTGCTAATCTGAAAAAGTCGGTTTTGTAACCAGCAATGATAAAGCTCGCAGTCTTTATCTGCAGTTACATAAATAAACTGCATTGAATTTTGATTTCAAAATCGAATACTTTATATAATATATTCCACCAACCAAAATCATTTGCGTATCTGGCTTTATTAGAACAATATTTGCGACTTGTTATACTAAAATAGTTATTATAATATGTTTTTTTTGTTCTGCTCAAATGGAGCGCTGGATAATTTCGTACTATATCTTAACAAAATAGCTCTATATCTATATCTATATCTATATATATATATATAAGATATTATATAATATATATAATATATATATAATATATAAGATATTACGCATAAAACTTAGTATACAAAGATTTTGTTGATAAAAAAAGTGAAAAATAAATAATTTAGAAGAAGCTTACTTAACGTTGGTGCAACATTAAGTATGCTTCTCCTATGCAACGCCCATGACTCAACAACAGAAAACTCCAGCAAGTTTTTGCGAACTCTCAACGCGATTCTCGAGCGAAAACTTTTAATTGCGAGACAGAAACAAAAACGCATAAAGTCTATATCTTTCTACCAGCATCTCGGCTAATTTTCGTGGAGATCGCCTTGCCTTGCTCTAGGAATTCGCAGTGTAAAACAGGAGATAACGAGTACAACCGTGATGCATTGAAACCTGCTGCGGTACAGTGCACAACGTGGAAATGCTCTGCCGGATCACTCTTAGTTGGAGCTTGTACCTATAGACATGATACATATATGTGGCATAGGCGGCGGCTCTAAATACCTAGAGGCTGGTGGGGAATATGCGAGGATAGAGAATAAGCGAGACAAAGCGCTGAAAAGGAGTGAATGAGAGAGAGAGAGAGAGAGAGAGAGAGAGAGAGAGAGAGAGAGAGAGAGAGAGAGAGAGAAGGAATCAATATTCTCCTGCTCACATTGTTCAGGGACGGCACGACTGCTGCACTGACTGTGTCAAGTACGCAGTAGTTGTGTGTTCATATGCGTGTTTATACGCTGCATGTCGGTGTGTAAGTTGGAGTATGTTTAAGTGCGCGAGGCAACAGCGTGAAGCGAGTCTGACAATTTGTAGCGTCATTTTCATCATTACTTTGTACTATGCTAGCGATATACTTCGAACAATGACTGTCCAGGAGAAGATGATGATTTCATTTTGAAATATTACGCATGAAAATGTTCACAATACTCATTTTACTATAACAGATTTTTTTTACCGTTTTTGAATATTCATCAACAGGAATTATCAAATTTTTCTTGCGCAAAATATTTCTTCAGAATTTTAATTACAAAAAAAAAACAGAACAGAAAAACAATGTTTATTGGTGAATAAATACTCAATTGTACGCAAAGTGCGAGAAGCAAAAACTGGTTTCGGACTTTCGGTGTAGTGTAAATGAAAAGATGTGATTCGATCAGACTTGAGAATGCTTTGCATAATTTGCGTGAACGAATTTGCATGAATGGCATGGTGAAGATTCGATTAACAACAGCAATAGCGAAGCATGCAACGATAGCTTGAAATTTCATAAAAGTGTGATCTTTAAAATTTTCTAAAAATGTGATACAGAATAAGAGATAAGTTTTAAAAAAATGTCCTCATTTAAAAATATCGTTGATTATTGACAAGGTATCTTGGTTGAAGTTCATATCTTTTGCATTGACTAATAACCTCGAAAGTGATAATCGTGTTCCCTCTGATATCAAGAATCCAAAATAATTTTGATAATACCTATTCAAAGGATTAGTAAAGTTGTTATCTTAATTAAAAATAAGCGGACAAAACTTTTGCGTTAAGCAACGACTTATTTTTTAAAGAACAATTTATTTTTACATACTTGTATCATGTGGATCTTTGTTAGTTAACTTCATGTTGTGTGAAAGATGTAATTATTTATTTGAGAACAATAGAATAATGACGAATTTTAGTACTTGATAATTTGTTGAAATGTACAAAAGCATCTTGGTAAAATTCAAGGTTAATTGTTGTAGCGATATTGTGATACATATATCGGTACAAACGTGACTAGCCAAACAACAACCTATCGCGTCATCAAATTTGTAATCAGAATCCGAATTCGTTATTTAATTTCGGTGAAGGTCTACCTCGACTTTCTATTTACTACAGATAAAAAGCCAGCGTCGACCGATATGATCTTTGTTGTTTCCGAAGAGGCGTGAAATTCGACCATTGTCAGCAGTAGTAGAAGTGAGAGCTCAAACTCTGTGTCATATAGCCTGGCAGAAATCAAGCATACGCTATCGATGAATCGATCCAAGTATATTACATGAACTCTGCAGGATGGGTATATGCGTTTTTGGAGATAAAATGAAATATTCCTGAATATTATATTATTCTCGCTAGTTCTCAGACACCCTAATTTATGGTTATATAATAAATTCAAGTTATAAACTCGAATCTGGTTATTAAAATACGCGTACAAATGTATTATAAAATTTAACGAAAAGTCCAACTATATTCTCACAACAGAGCGTCTTATCGCCAACACAGTTGAAGCATTAAGAGATAATTTCACGACAAAGAGTCTATTTTCGTAAGTAATTAACGGTTTATATACAGAGACATAATTGCATTTGCTTAAGCAACTTTTTCACAAGTACATACACGCGAGTAGTTCATCGAAAGTATACTATAACCGAGGGGAATGGACGATGCGGTTGTTCTTTTTTCATCTCGTTAGTTCAATGACATTCATAATCAAAGTCCACGGTACAAGCGTTGCGCAATCGACGCGCGCAGAACCACACTGCTCGGCGAGTATATAAGAGGATAAAGTATTGAATATCGGTATGAAGAGTGACATCAGGTATAAGATAAATCGAATTCGGCGTGGCAGTTTGTAATTCTTCGCCTGCGAAGAGTAAGAGAGAAAAAAATAAAGCTTATTACAAAAGTACAATATACCGAATAACGCAGTTGGAAGTTTTTTTGTTGGAGTTGAACATTATTTTGATTAATGACAATTTTAACGGATCACAATCCTTTTGAGAAACCACGTATCCACAAATTTGACCTCATCCCTGTCACACTCTCAAGATAAAAAAAATCGGTGACGCTGAAACAAGATACTTAACATTGTAATTTCCTTGTTTATACTCTGAAAAATTTAATGACTCATTAAACGCGTAATACCTGTTGTAGTGGGTATTCGCTGTTTACCAAATGCAACGCGGAACTCGGAATTAACGAACTAAAAAAATTGAAGAAGCAGCAGCTACCGTATGAAATACCTAAAGACGATAAAAATCTCAAGCGGTCGGTCATATGCTTCGACCTGAATCACAGAGTCATATACATCCCCTTGCGGCAGCCAACGCTTCCGCGGTACAGCAACAGCGATAGCAGATTCAGATTGACAGTAAATTACAGTCCACGGGCTAATAATGTCTTTTTACATTATTGAAATTTTCTAAGAAATTTGAGAAATTATAACTCCTATCAATCCGGAAGCGAAGAGCCATTCAGCTATAACCAAATCTCCACTTGCACGATATGCATGCGCAATAATTCGAACAAACATCCACACCTAACAACAGCCACTCAAGAGACGATCAACATCATCTCTCGAATCACATCTGACTTGGGAAGTAGCTTTGACTCTCTGATAATTTCCGGGTCATGTAGTCTATCTATACCTATAATATACATAACACTAGCGACTCTAGCAGTCGGGGGAAGGCCGGCCGGGGGTCGTTGACCCTTCAAAGCTCGACGTGGAAAAAGCTCTCTCTATTCCGCGTCTTTACATGTCTGCATATAGCCTAATACACGTCCCAGCCGCAAACAGGTATGTAGAAAGAAAGAAGAAAAGCCAGCGGTGCACTTGAATTCTTCATATAATCCGCGAGCGGGCGCGAAACGATTGCTGGCGCTTGTAAGCTCGTTAGGGCCAATATATTTAGCTAAGCTTCGATGTGCTGGTGCGGTGTTCCGAGCATTATATTGATTTTCAGCCGAGCGATTTACCACCGCTCTGATTCCGTGGATTATGCACACCGCGAGAGGCTGCGGAAATTTGCAAGCAGAAGCAAGACTACTACTGGATATCCGTTTTGCTGATGCGCGCGCGATGAATTCCTAGTTTCTTTGTCCGTGGATGTAGCGAGAATCGATAGAGCCGTGCTTTTCCTCTATTCTCGGAGTTTTATTAATGCCCTGCCAACGCAGTACCGCGCAGTGTAAGTGCATGAATTTTAATGTTCTATAGAGGCGTACACACACACGCGCGTTGCGTTTTGACCTGCGGTTATCGTCCGAAACAAAGCCGTATATATAAGGCTTGATCGCTCCGATCGAGCGAGTGATCCTGTCCGCGCTGGAAAGTTTTACGATCGCGAAAACCTGAAATCCACCCGTTAATTCCAGTCGACCGTGTGAAAAGAGAACATCAGAAACGTAACAGCATACAGCGCGTCTACTCAGAATCATAGAAATGCTTTCTCCGTTGCGTCAACAAATTTAGAAGTAAAAAAGAATATTCGCCAACATTTAGCCACACCTAACGGCGTCGCGGATAACCTATATTTCCTGCGCAACGATCGAAACTTGCGGCGCCGTGTATATATCACAACCACCTCCTCCCGCCATATACACAGAATGGCGTAGAGACCCGCGCACGCCTTTAGAGAGCAATATACATCTTCCACGCTCCGGAGTAGATACAAGGCCATTTCTTCGTAGAGAAAAAAGAACCAAAAGCACATCGGATACACAGCGAGGAATAGAGCAAGTCGAGCTTTTCGCGCGTCGCATCGGGTATAAGAATGGACTCTCCCCCGGCTTGCGTGCGCGGGCGGCGATGCCGCAATGAACCTGACCCGGAGAACAGCCCTCGGAAATTTCTCGGTTTTGTAATAAAGTCTCTCTACCGAATGCAAACTCAGCTTTTGTCGATGCAAAAACCAGCCACTTTTTATGCTGCGCGCGTATGAAATATTCCGCTCGTTTGTCAACGTTGACAGAGGGAGCTCGTATGCTGAGTCATCACTGCGGCGTTTGTTACTGCACCGCGTTGATTTACGCGTTGTATACATATAGAGCGAGCAAGTATCCTTACAGGGTAGGAAGATGGTCCAGAGCGAGGCTCCGGGCCTCTTGCAGGAGTTGGCATCCTTGGCGCACGCCGGTCCGTCCATGATATCGTGTGTCTACCTAACTACGCCTGTGTAAACCTCGTCGTCCTCTTCGTCGTCGTCTCGCTGTTGTGACACGACGCTATGCACTTTTTCTCCGTATCTGTCGCGTACGTGCGTATAAACACACTCCGGCGCACTTGGTATACAAGAGAAGCACACTGTATACTTATGTTTGAGCGAGCGGTGGTACTGTACGCGCAGAAGTCCGCTGCCGACTGAGATCTGTCTCTTCTAGCTGGAGCCTTCTGGACGAGATACACCGCGCGGCGAGAGAGGGAGAGTCGGCTCGCTGATAACGCGTTTACAGGAGCGACTCGGGCACGCGCGCGCTCTCTCTCTCTCTCTCCTCTGTATACGCGCAGAGCACTACTTATACCGATGCGATAGCCTCTCTTGACTTTTCTCCGTTTTGTATATACGTATATATACCGTGTGTTGCCAAAGGTCCTGTGCGCGGCGGAGAGAGCGACGGCGAAGACGACAACAAACGGAGAAAAGCTTGTATGCACGCGACTGAGAGAGAAAGAGCGAGCAGTCTCGTGGCGCGTCGAAAGGAGGACTGCTGCGCGGCTCTATCGACCCGGGGGAAGGCTCGCGCCGCCGTCAGTCTATGTGCGGGCAATCGCAGCGACGAGCTTCCCCTCCACGCGATGCTCAGCTAGGCTCTCTCTGTGTGCGATGCTGCTCTCTCGGCCTGAGGTGGTGCGCTGCTGTGCGCATGACTCGTTGTCACAGTGTTGTTATGTCCAGTCTGTGTGCAAGTGTGTGTGTGTGCGTGTGTGTGTGTGTGTGTGTGTGTGTGACGGGGCCCTAATGCCAGTGTTGTATATATGTATACTGTGACGTAGATACGCTACTGGATATATGTATAGTCGGCGTGAGTGATGCGCCGACTCTGTTGTGTGATATATACATGACAGCGGGTGTGTGCGTATGTGTATATAGGAAAAAATCGAGCGGAGAGGGGGGGGATTCGAACCGCGATGGATTTGTAAGAGAGTTGATGGACTCCGTTCGGGGCTTTGTAATTTGCGGAGGACGTTTCGTGAACGAGAGTTTTGTGTATACACCTATATGACACGCTCGTCGTAAATATTTGGTGGTATTACGAGGAAATGAGAAGTAAACATCGGCGTCCGCTAGGAAGAAAAATCCGAGAAATCAATCGAGAAATTCCGCGTGTCGTCGCCGAGCTATTTTTTTTATACACATAGACACCTGTGAGAAACAGACGACGAGAGAAGAATGGCTTGTAGCGAGAGCGACGATGCACCTTAGAAATTGGCAGGCCACAGCTACCGCAGCCTCTTTTTCGGGATAAAAGTGTTCGGGAGCTAAGCTCGGACCTTCGCTATTTTCATTAGCTCAGGCCGGACGACTGCGTGTGCGGCCGATTCCTCTGTCGTCGCGCGCGAGCCTTGCTACTCTTGTTTAGCATATATATGCGCTTTAGCATATATATCAGCTGCTCGATCGAGGAATAATTAGCGCAGAGTCCAATAAAGGGTTAAAGCGTTCATTTGAAAAATGTATAATGTTACTTTGAGAAATAGATTTGCCATTTTCGTTGATCATCCATAAACGAGATATTCATTGCCATGATTCACTGGCCCTCGCTACTACGATCAATTAACGCCTTGGTATATGTAATCGAATAATTGAAACGATTCCAGTCGATGGTGTCACGAGAGGAAGGTTATTTTTAGCTATATGCGCAGGAAAAGCTTGATTAACGTCGTCGTGAAGATTCAACGAAAGTAAAAGTCGCAGCAGAACTTTCCATTTCCATGAATCAAAAAAGAAATTGTTCAAAGACAGATAAGCATTCGAGCGTTCTGCTTGCATAGGGTTTCGCAAAGCGTCAAAAGAGCCAGACGAGTCTATAAGCGCCGATTGTGTATACTTAAATTGACTATTGAGTGGATAAAGCGTTTAAAAGCGAAGTAAACACATTACAGTGACTAATCGAGTGGGATGCATATCAATGTGAAAGCTACTATAATATGCACTCAAATATAGATTACAATGTTTTTCTTATTCGGAAAACACGCTGCGACGTATACAGACGAGGCAGATTACTCCCTGAGTAATCGTTTTCTGTGCTCAGATCTGCAAATACTTAAAAGTTCGCGTGGAAAAATTTTATTCGAGTCTGAGAATTTCTACAGCTGTTTACGAGCTGTCATCTATTATTAAAAAATAGACACAAAGAAAAGACTCCAATGACAAAGAGCCAAGAGCCTCAATTGAAAAGCTGCACGATCACGAACAAAATCGTGAACGGTACCTGCCGTGCGACGACTGTCTTTGGAACAAAATAGGAATTCGCATTGCGTAACGCGCCGAGCGTCTAAGCTTGCTCGGACATTCAATAAAGCGTATTATAGGTAGATTTTCGCGACATTTAATACCGACGAGTAAAATATATTTTTCGCCTCGGGATATCGATTGTTTTATACATTTAAAAGCAAAGTGCGGGTTCCGCTTCTAAAGCCTCGACTTGTGAAACTATTGTCGCGGGAAAAGTGTACCATGGTCAGGAGGGCAATGATTCCCGCGCGTTACACGTTTTTTTGCTGCGCTGCTCGAGCTTATCGATATAATTTGTATTGCGAAAATGCCAAGTTAGACAAAGGCTCCTGTTAAGAGAACATCGAGATGGCTTATTTCAACCTTTTACGCAGTTATAACAGCTTCTTCTTCTTCTTCTTCTTCTTCTTTTTCTTCTTCTTCTTCTCATGCTTAATAATTGAACAAAATATTTTGTCAAATTGGCTATGTTCTACGCATACAATTGAATTTACAACCCTCTGTTTTTTTAAATTAATTCTGTACACGCCAGAATATAAAATGCATCCCCGCGTGTCCAAACCAACAGTCTACCAATTCAATCCCAAGCGCTGAATACTTAACGCCTCCCACTCTCCTTGGGGCGCGACCCTTGCCTCTCCCGAAAAACACAATAAAAAGTCTCGCGGCTCATCTGAATAATTGAAGAAAAAGGGCGCCCGCTGGTAGCCATATGGGAGCACCCGAGCCTCGGGGAGAAAGACGCCGGCCGCAGACTCGGTGGCGCCCACGCGACCCTAGCGTTATGCTACCGCGATACACCGAGTAATACACCGGTGTATAGATATCATCGTATAGTAGTAACTGTAGGTATAATAATAAAGTGTTGTGTGCAGTCCTTCTATGGGGATATAAGACACTCGCGTGTCGCTCATATTATGGGGCTGGTTTTAGCTGTACTTATACTCCTATAGGGTTCAATGCATGGCTGCATATTATAAAGCATACAAAGGAAAAATGTGATCGATACTCGCGGAGGGGAAGTTATACGCGCGATGTTCTTTTTCTCATGCGTAATTTGCGTAGTGCAGTGCATGTACTATCGATTTTCGAGCCGCTTTCCGGGAACTCGTGGGGGTGAACTTTGAACGCTAATGAGAACTCGTGAAATATTGCATGATTATTGGATTTATATCGCGGCGAGTTTCCTCCGATAACCTTGGCAACTTTTATTCCTGGGGGAGTAACCGGTTTTAAAGGACGCATCGATCGCTGAAAATCGTGGTATTTGGCAAAAATTACGAGAGAAACGATATCGAGACATTGTGTATACCGCAGAGAAGCGCGCACACTGCCCGTCCCCGCTCGAGAATCGTTATATAGGTACCGGGCCTGGCCTGCAGCCCAAATGGGCATAATGCAATCGACTTAAATACAATTTAGACTGGCGACTCTCCATACTGGCGACTTTCCACGTTGAAGCACGAGAGATTGAAAAAAAAACTACAATTTTCTGTATCGGCCCGTGCAGTCTTCGATCGTGTCTCTGATGCTGCTGCAAAGTTACGTAAAGACTGATCTTACGTAAGATTGCTTTTCAAAATGCAATACTTTTTTTCATTCAAGATGCTGGACAACTACGACGAAGAAGAATCTTAAAATAAATCGTTTCATATATTTGGGACGAGTTACTTTTCAAGGTCGTTTTTGTATATAATACTCGGGTATATTCAGTTAATTTTATTTTAAATGTTAAAAATGTGGATGAGCTATTGGGTGGCGACATCTTTTCATCTTAACTGCAAGCGTTCTGCAGACTGCTGGCCGATAACTTATCGACGAGATGTAGTTGTCGGTAAAGAAGTAAATTATAGACAAAATGATAACAACAGTAAACATTGCATGATATACGAACAAAATTCCAATATAAAATTGTCAAGGTTATAAATAATAATATATTTAATAAAGTAAGTTGTGAGCAATGATAAACGAAGTTAGCGCATTTAGCAACGACTACACAGCTATGATAAAAAAATAACGAATTCATTACTGTTGCTTTTATTGAAATATGTATAACAACGGCATAATTTTAAACGAGTCATTAGAAAACCCATCTTAATTATGCACAAAACCTTTATTTGCGCATGTCTGCGACATAGCAGTTTCGTTTCAATTAGTCTAAGTGCTAAAGATAAGATATAGGCCCCATGCAGTCTGCATCGCGTTACAGTGACGTTGCAAACTTTCTGGCGCATCTTTTTCGACAGCCTCCTGCCGTTGTGCGGATCATACTTAACGTATAATTCACATCGAACGGAAAGACAACTCGTTTTATCTTTTTTATTTTAATTACTCTATACGTATATCGAACAAATAAGGTACACTTTCAATCAACCTTCAAAGGCGTTTAGCCATTGAAGCCATAATTATTTAACACGTAGTCTGAAAGTGCATGAACAATGCCAAGCAGCTCCGCGCGTCGCCTATGACATTGTATTTTTAAATTTTTATTTATACGAACGTTTAAACGCGACGAGCCGTCGAACGAACGGTGAGTGCTGCACTGGATGCAGCGGGGTAGCCGCGTGTGTCGATCAATACTCACAAACACACTCGTCGAGCGAAACGACTGTCTTGCGCGCGTTCATTTCGCTACAGAGGGACGATTAATCAAACGTCGAATTAGTCTATTCGTGTGGGGCGCGCGAAGTCTTTTATATGGAAAATAATTATCGCCTTGGAAGAATGGCTCTATAGGAGAATATTGCTATATACTTTGGCTTTCAAATTGAAAGAAGGAAGAAGTAAAAAGAAGAGATTGTAAATCAAGATGATATAGATAAAATATTTGCTTTCTTAATCGCAATTAAATAATATATTAAAATCACTTGAACATAACGATCTTTCCCATTATTGGCTGCTCTTACGATCGAGCGATAGCACAGAGTGAAACAAACGGAAAATTATGAAGATCGTATTAGGTCTATTCGGCTATCATGAAAAATGGCGCGTAGTTGATACGCGTGCGACCTAACCTGAGCTGGGACTGCTACCCAATAGGTTTTGCATTTCCCAGTGGAATTTTTGTAAGCGCGAATTTCTACGCAATTAAAAAACGAACTTGAATCTTCCAAGTGGGCAGAATGTGGCCTAAAACGAATCGTACAGCATCGAGTTGCTTTTAACTCGAGTGCGGTTTTTGCTTAAACTTTGTATACTGTAGGTACATAGCTAAACACGACCTTCAGTAATGAACCGGTTCTATAATTAGATCTGGATAAGAAATATCGCTTGTTTATTCTAGAATCGTCAAAAATTACATATCTATGTATATACATATGTATATAGAGAAACACATATGTCTGAAAATATTGTCCTTATATCAGGCCGAAATGAGCGGCAACCAAATCAAAGCTGAAATTTAACCAGGAACTATAATCAGCTAATCGACATGCTTGATCAATTCAACTTAGGCACTATACGATCTAAACTCGCTCTACATATAGAAGCAGCCATCCGAAGCTGAAATTCAAAGCATCTCGCCGTAGCGCGCCTTGCTGCTCATTAGCATTATTACCGGCGACGTTCGAGGTGGTTATACAGTATACCCGCTGAACTAATTAGCGCGATCATCGCGCAAAATAAAAAAGGCGGTCATGCTTATAATGAAAAATTCATTGACAGTGTATGTACATGTAGATTCGCATTTAATCGTGCGCCGAGTGCGAGTAATAATTTATTTGCATTTGTTTACACGGGATGGTTGAATAACATGATATGCGTATACAATTCTGATGACGTAAAAGGTTTTACACATGTATTACACGGTTAAAGTATCTATAAAAAAGTATGCACTTAAGAATTTTTTTAAATTTTTGAAATGCGCAAAAAAAGTCATGAAAAAAGAAAATCGAAAGTGGAGCGTAATGAAAGCGACATCCTTCAATCAAGTAAAACATCCAACGGAGCGTCTCAAGGCCGACGCTGGACACTCGATAGTTTATACAGAAAAAAAACCTCATAAAGCGAAAATCTACAAAAGCCGCCATAAGAGTTATAGCACAATACTGCATACGATTACGCGTCCTAGTAGACATCGCAAAAGTTTCGAGGTCCGATGCAGATAAGCGTCCGATAACTCCCTCACCATAATATAGGTAACAGCGAGGATAACAGACAAAAACGCTGTCGTCACACACAGGCATAACATCGATATAACCATCAAGAGCCAAGCTCACTCCTACCACATATCAACCAATAAAAACTCGAACGCGACATCCGATCGAGCTCGTTATCTAGATGTTATATATACAATAATAACTGCCGCACGAGTCGCCGGCATATCTGTTCGCGAACACGCGCGTAAGTATATACCGGCGAGTGGTGTGAGTATACGCATCCGATGGAGCAACGAGTGGCTCGCGAAGCCTCGAGCTCTGTAGTTTTGACTCGGACGTCGCGAACGCATCTTTGCGGGCTTTGTGGTGTCGCACAGGCGGAAGGAAGCCGTATCATCACCTCTGGGGTGCAACTATGTGTATACACGCAGTAGCTGCTGTTGGATAAACCGTAGGAGGTGAGCTGAGGTACGGATGCGAGATGACAATTTTATTAGCGCTGCTTATAATTGAATCGAGATGAGGGAGCTTTCCGCGACGCGTGTTAATTCATACTCGAACAATCGCGTGAGATTGTGTGGTATCAATTAACGAATTAACCGTGTATAATGAAAAGTGTGTAACGAGCATACTTTCATCAGGCCATCAGCGCAAACTACATATATATTATAGGTTCTAATATTTCAAGGCCGTACTAGTTCTTTGATTTATCCCTCTAATAAAATTGAAGCACGCAGTTAATGGAACTTTGTTTGCGCAAATCTTCCATTTCAATTTCATGCTTAGAATCGCATGGCACATTAAAGACACGTATTATTAAACCGTTAGCGCATAACCATTAAAATGATGCAACGGAAAAGAGCTCGCGATAGTTATCGAAAAGTTTTCAAACGTTTTAAAATAAGCCCTCATTCAAAAAGGGCACACGTTTTTTCAAAATGCTCCCGGGGAGAGACCGCTTTGGACATTATAATTATAACACGCCTGCGAGAGGCGCAACCCGGCACACGTGTTCGCTGGGGCAGAAGCTCAGCTGCAGGAGACTGGCCTATATAATACCGAGAACCGCCTGTCCTCTTTCGCAGGAAATCGAATTTACTTATATATGCGCCGTGCAGTGTATTGTGTGCTTGCATATGCCTCTGTGGATATATATAAAACATGTATATACGAGTCTCTGTGTGAACCCCCTTGTCGTATATGATTTTCTGATGGATTTCAAAATTGTGGCGAAACTTACATATATAATATAAAGTTGCTGTGTGTGTCTGTACATCACCCGTTTTTTTTTTATCGCCAGGGATTATGTAAACCAAGCGATAATCGTCGCTAGAAGAATCAAGCTAATTCAAACGCGGAAAAAATAGGAAATGATAAAAAAATGTATATAATTATGCAAAAGTCTGAAAGATAATGTCGCGTCGCGAGAATGAATCCGCGGTATATAAAAGAGTGCAGCGGATATAATACAGTCGACTCCTTGTTAAAGTTCCCCCGTACAATGGGCTCGTAAAGCCAAGAGTATAATAGCGTCGCTCTATTCTTCGACTCCTCACGCGGAAAACTGTGCGAGAAAGCGAGAGAAAAAGGAGGGTAAAATTGTGTGTGACCCATTACCCGAGAATGCGCAGCATTACGCAACCTTGCGGAGATAATATCGTATATGTGTGTGCGTGTATAATATGGCGGCAAATCGACGTAATACACACGCCGGGAGAGATATTATCAAAATTCGAATCGCGCGCGTGCTTAATCAGCTTTTACTGCCTCTCGTATAAAGCTCCATACATTCATTGCGAAGCATATGACACTTGTGTAGTCCCATTATTCGATAACGCGAAAATAGTAGCGTCATACGCGAATAACGTATAGCAATCAAGTACATCCAAAAAAAGGAAAATCAATGCGACCGAATTGAACCGGCAGCGCGAAATCGTCTCCCCCATCTAAATTTATGAGCTTGAACTTTATGTGAGTATACCTACGCGTGCGAGCTTCCCTTGAACGGCTCCCACGAAGCGGGAGTTTCTTGATGATATACAACGGAGAGTCGAGACAAAGCACTTGGATGTGTGCGTGTACCACGTGAAAAGCAGTGGGGGGGAGGACGGGGTCTGCTGCTTAAAAGGTGCGTCTCCTACCCTCGACGCGCGGGCCGCATCGATCGATACAATATACGTCGACAGCCTGCGCGGATACATTTGGAAAGGTACGCAGTGCGCGCGTGTGTGTTGTGGGTATGGCGACGACCCCCCTTGGGACACCCCTTGCTCTGATGTTTCTGACTCTCGGTCACTTTGATGTCCTACTTATTCTGCTGCTGCTGCTCTTTTTCTGATGCTTATTCGCCTTTTTTCGCGATTGTTGAAAGTAAAGTTCGATTTGATTTTAGAGATTATGTATATGTCCCCATAGGTGTGGAATGCTCGCTCGGCTATTACAGATAATGCCGTATAAAGTCTACAACTCGTGTGAAAAACGCTCGCTGATGACATAGCATTAGCTCGATTGCGATTGCGGAGATAATTGAAACGTTTGTCGTCGGCGCTTGATGCAAATATTTAATGCGAAAGCTATTAATATATGCCTAGGTATATACGTGTCACGGAGAGGTTCGTGCCGCCGTTTGCGTTATTTCACAACAATGAATTCAAATGGCTACTTATATATATACGCTGAGGTCTAAAAATAAACGCGATTAACAAACGCCCAACTTCCGATCTTTTTTGAAGAGTTTTCTCTTTGTGATTAACGGTTATAGAGCAACTCTCATTGCGTGTGAAGATTATAAATCGAAAAATTATCACATTAATTTAAACAATTATCACGAGAGATTTATACATGTGTACGAACTGTAACGTCTGCATCTTTATAATATACAGACAACATAAATCCTTATAAGTTTACTGAATAATATTAAATTCAATGATACGGCTATATGTACATGAGGAATAATAATCTTGTTGAATTCGAGGTCAGCAATAAAGACAACATAAATCATCGCGTATATAAAAACGAAAAAAGTATCCATATGCACGCATACCTATATATATATATATATATATATACTTTCTTCGGCTCATTGTAGCCAGGCGGAAGTACCTCCACGCCTGAGTTCACCTATATGCCAAGATAATTTTGAACTCGTCTGATTAGCACTTCCTCCTCGTTCTGTATTGTACGCGTTTTTCAGCTTCTGAATGAGAGATCGTTAAACTCCATTGTTTTGCGGAAATGACGATATTTCTTTTTTCAAAGAGAGCCGTTTAAGGCCGGCGATGACAATCGTCGGATCCGCGAATCGATCAGCTGGAACAACAGCCGCGAGTATTTTGCTTTTTATGAATTTTATGTTTTGATTGCGGAGCCTTTCTCCTCGTCTGTTTTCTAAGAGATAACTAGGACAGGCAAAAAGTGCAGGTGGGTTGTAAAGCGATACCCGTAACTCTTTTTTGTTTATTCACGATGCAGGGCACATCTCCCTGTGGGTATATACTTGTCGATGTATAGACTGCGATGCGGCGCACCTGTGTTTTTATTTTTATTAACCCGATATCTGTCCAAAGCCTATAGGTTTGTGTGTATGTATATACGGGATAGTTCGATAATAAAAATATGAGGCTTCTCGAGGTAAACAATGTCGGAAAATACTGAAACAACAGTTGAAAAAGTTTTAACTTTTCAATTTTGCCATTCAATATGCTCGCATGATTCATAGATGAAGTATCGAATATCAGTAATGCATTTAATATATATCTATGTAAACTCCCCTAAAAAAAGATCTTACGCGCTCGTTCTGATTCACTATACTCGAACGTTTCTCGGCGTCAATGATTTAATTTCTATTAATAGCCCGCAGATACCGCGGAGAGAAACCTTAGCATCCGCGCAAAAAAAACGACTTTCTATTTTTACGGACGACCAACCGCCTAAACATTCTCTTCGCGCCTTCGAAAGTCGGCAACTTCCAAAAATTCCTACTGTTGGCTCATCGAGTGCATTGTAGCCGTTTTGGACGATCAATAAGAGAAAAAAGCTCACACACACAAACGAATGTCAGAAAGGGGGTGAAAAGCGATGTCCAACCTTGCTTTGTGAACGTTGGTTTTAAATTAGCAGGGGAAAAAGAGCCGGACGACGTCACTGTATAAACGGAATTGTCGCTGCTTCAGGAACGCGCGAGAAAGACAAAGTAGTCGTTGCGCGTTAAATAGAGGAAAAAAATACATTATTATTTATAGTGCGGTGTAAAAATAGTTCAAAGCCTGCACACGCTGAGACGAGTCACGCGTGTAATTGCAGAAATTGACGGAATCCTTTTCGTTCGCGAGAGAGTAACGGATCTTGTTTTGAGGTGTTATATTTGAATGTACGCTACTGAAACGTATTTAAATAGTACAAGATAATCATTTTGTACGCGAAAATATTTCGAAAATTCGATGCACAGTTATAACGAGATAATAAACAAGACAAAATAATCGACGATTGCAGAACTTTAATCTTTAAACACCACTTGTACTTGATCCTATTCAGACACGCTAATTCGTGTCGCTAATCTTACGCGACAATCAAGCAACAGTAATTAAACACATACCGCGATAAGACTCGTACTTACGAGCTTTTCAGTCTGTATCCATATATGAGTAAACAAACGCTCCCAGTCTTTCCATATATTTATCATCCTCAAATCATGACCCGTGTTGATAACATCCAAACGTTGGATTATCAAAATTTCCGAGACCCGAGAGTCATACGAGGTTAAAACAGTAGATCCATGTTCGATCCCTCCTAAAACTTTGAAACGATTTAAATTTTGATCATACTCGGGCATCCGGCCCACGAGCCCGAAAGGCGGCGCTTCGACGTACGTACGGGATAAGTATACTAAAGCGCACCTGTACATTCTCCTCGGTACATTTACTTCCGACTGATGAATCATCCTGCTGACGCTCCATTCGCGCATGGCTTTATGACACGACTAGCGCGCATTCCGTGAATATACTAATTTGAATAATGCAAGATATGAAATTTAATTTTCTAATTATAATATTCACGCCATTAGGCTGATGAGCATTTTTATGTGCTCGACGCGTGCAAACATTATTTGGTGAAATTTGTACCGTTTAGTAGATTCTTAACTAGCGCAAAAAGTATATGTAATTCATATTATTTATTCAAGCCATTCGCTGAATCCAACGTTATTTACCAAAACACGAGAAAACTGTCATGGCACTGTCAAGTTGCCAACGTAAACCGAATCTCGAAAAGGTCTCGCTTGCAATCTCAAAGGAGTGGTCGTCCGCTCGTGGAAACGGCAGCGAGTTCTAACTTTATTATCGCTGCACAGAAAGAGAGGGAGAGAGAGAGAGGAAATAGCGAAACACAGACGCAGTCGTGTATGTAGCCGCACGACCGAACGATTTTACCACGCTAGAGTTCAGGAAAAAAGATATAACGCTATGTGCAACAGAGTGGCCTGGTACGAGAAGAGCAAGAGGAGAGCACTAGAGAGGCTCTCGACTCCGCGGTGCCGTCAGGCTCGAGGGCTTTACGAGGTCGAAAATTATTGGCGTGATATCGGTGCATGTGTAAAAAGCTGAGACGGGTGCAACGGACGAGAGGCCGCCTCGTCGACGGTTTATTTTCAGCATAAGCCGGAAAACACAAGGAGGATGCTGTTGCTGTTCATGCTGCGGTGATAAATGCCGCGTTGCGTGCGCTGTTTTTCCCTGATGGTGGACGAATTCTTAGACGCTGGAGTAATCGTCGACTGGCTTGAAATTCGCGTCATTAGTTGCGCTATTTAGCGCAGAGGCCGGGAGATTTTGACGCCCGGGACTATGGAAATGAAGATGAGTTTGAATTTTCCAAGAGGCTCGTTAGGTGCTTCGTTCGGCATATACTAGCTATGCGCTCGTTTAGTTTTGCTTTATAAGGAGATGAAAGTATTTTGCTCTCAGATTGTTTTGTTTGAGTTTTCTTCGTCGAGATTCAGCTTATTCACCTTGTGAAGAAATTATTGTGATTAATTTCGCGAATGTCAAAAATTTGAATTTAAAATCATTCTATATTGATTCTATAAAATCTTATCTGTATGTTAGAAAACGTCATTAATATTCACAAACATAAAAAAACAGAGTGCATATCAACATTCCATTGTGATGAGAAACAAGTTTAAATTAAACTTGCAAAACAGTGCCAACGATAAAACACCAAAGCATATCCTTAACTCACCAATTCCAATGTGTCTCCAGATCTCTTTGGGTGCAATTTCATCGATGTCCCTATTCTTGTTTGGTTTTTGACAGAAGAATTTCCTCTCCGCAGCATCACCCAGTTCAGGTTTAGCAGGAGCAGGCTTTGCCGCAGTCTTAGCTGGAGAAGGCTCTGGCTCAGATTCGAATTCGGAATCTCCAGTCTCACCTCCGCTGAGCTGTGCCTTGTTGGACTTGGACTCTGCCAAGAGGAAGTCATTGGACATCTCGTACTTGTCGTGGCCCTTGTCCTTCTCGAAGTCATCAAAAATATCATGCTCGGCATCCTTGGGCAGCGGTGGCAGAGGCTTGGTGGGTGGCTCATCGTGCAGCACTTCCCTCTCCTCGAACCTGTCATTGCCACTCTTCTCCAGAACGTTCCAGAGCTCGTCCTCGGACTTCTTGGGCTTCTCCTTGGTGGCCTCGTGTACAATTATCTCGTCCTTGACGAAGTCGAGCTCGGGAGACTTCTCGGGCTCCGGCAGAGTCGACGACTTTATCTCACTCATGAAGTCTTCCTTGTCGAAGGCGTAGAGATTGCTCGGTGGCTGCTCGCGCTCTTTCAGCGAGCCGAACTCCTCGCGCGCGAACATGTCGTCGTCGTCGTCGAGTAGATTGCTGTCCGCCTTTTTAGCTGCGTCGGCCGCAGCAGCGTTGGCTGCTGGAGCTGGAGGAGCTCGCAGAATGGGCTCGCTTGGCTCGCTGCGCTCGGGCTCGGTGTTGTCGTCCTCGTCGGCACTGTCATTATCGGCCGCCTCTCCCTGCAGTCCGAAAATGTCATCGTCGTTGCTGATAATCGGCTGCTTGATGCCGAAATCGTTGGTCTCCGCGGACCTAACCTCAAAGTCCTTGGCGAATCCGTAGGGCGATTTTTCGGTCTCCATGAAGGCCATCGTCGCGACTTTGGGATCTTGCAGCTGCTCCCGGATCCTAGCTTCGAGCTCGTCCTTCTGCTGGCCAGTGCCGAAGGAGGCCACTTCGGCTTGGTGGCGCGCGCCCCCCTCGAACTTGTCGAAATCCGCGGAAGGTGGCGGAGTGGCCGGGACCGGCTTGAGGTCGCACTCGGCGCTGTTACTCGCCGGCACGCTCGTGTCCAGCAGGTCGTTCCTGGGCGAGTGGTGATCCGGCAGTCCGTCGATGAGATTATGCGGCTGCTGACGCTCGCCAAAGTCGCCCAGCGGGTTCGACAAGTCGAGGAGATTCTGGTGTGGCGGCGGCGACTGCTGCTGGTTGTTATGCTGATGGAGTTCGTGCTCTAGGTGTTCAAAGTCGTCGGTGGAGTCGTGCTCGCGCTTCAGCGGCGCGGGCGGCTGGTGATGCTCCAAAAATTCGGACATCGTTTTATTTCGAGTCTTCCTCTATTTTATAGAGTTTGCGCGCCGAGAAGGCAGTACTTATTCGAACGCGCACTGCAGTATAGAATTTTCGTCGAACTTTAAGCTTTGGCACTATGTATCCCTTGTAAATATCTGACGGAGAAAATAATTCTTCGGATACTGGAAGCCGGATACACAAGCTGTATACACAGTAAAATTATTAAAAACTTATTTGACCTTTGCTAATACGGAAAGCCCGGTATTAGAAGCGAAAAAAGGAGCGCTCGGAGTACGTATTCGCTGTATTAAAAATAAAGCAGCAGGACCGTCTTTGCTGCTCGGAAGCACGCAAGTGACACACGCGCGCGCGCTTGGACAGAATCAAGGTTACCGCAGCGCGCTATAAGCTACGGGAAAACGCCGATGATTCACGCACTCCCGCTAATAAGTCGTCAGCGGCGGCGACGACGACGCCTTTTCTCACTCTGATGCGGGGGGGCGGCGGAAGACAGGACGCCTCGCGCACTACGTGTAAATACACACTGTTCCTTATATTTTAAAAAAGCCACAACAAAGGTTGCGTATATATAAGTACACGCGCACTCCCGATGTGTTTTCTTCTCTGTCTCTCCGCTGCTAAGTATATACGCTGCTACACTGCAGTCGCGTAAAAGTCAGCTGTCAAGCGAGTTATTGGAAGGCGCGTCGTCGGCAGGTCCTATCATCCACAGCACGCTTGGTCGTATGCACGTACGTACGGAGCACGAGGGACGGCTGCACTGGCTGGCTCTCGTTGAGTTGAAGAAGCGCGAATGTAATGCTTCTGTGTGCGTGTCGTGTCCGCCAACGCGCGAGAAGACGAACGAAGAGACGGCGTAGACAGTCAGAAGAGAAGCAGTAGGGAGAGAACGGCTATATGCGAAGATCCGCTGCGAGTGTATACTGTATACCTATAATATTATGTTTTCTACTCTCGCGCGTTGCTTTGGACTCCGGGGGATGTGCGCGCACAGGCTCCGTTCTGGAAGAGTAGTGGTGGCGGTGGTGGAGAGCAGACGGCGAGCTATACTTTGCGTCTGAGGCGATGGACCTCAAGCCGAGTTCGCATCAACGCGGCACAGGACGACGACGAAGCTTCGCTGCCGCTGTCGCTGGATGTATAGTGTCGAGCGCTTACTACGCATGCTCCGGGTGCTATGCTCGCAGCTGGCTGGGGGGAGCTGATGTCTGGGCTGCTATAATAGGGGAAAAGTATTTCCCTCTCTTTCTCTTCTCCCTCTTGTTCCGTGCAGCGCGCGACTCTGTCTGTCTGGCCGAACTTCATAAGGAGCGACCGACGAGCGATCCTCTACTGGAGTGCCGCGGTGCTGTCTGAAAAAGTTCCGAAAAAGATGTACAGCTTTAGGAAGATCGAAAATAAAAGAGTTTTCAGTCGCTCCGTTGGCTTGGAATTCTCTCATATAAGGAGTAGGTATATAATTAGAGGGATGTCTGTATACGCTTTGTTATTTAGTTTTGGGGCAATGAAACGTTATATTTAATAAGGTCGCTTTGAAATAAGTAAAGCGCACTCGCTGTTCATCTGTATACGACTATTTTAATGCTCTTGAATTCGTGTTTGAAAGCGGAAGCAGTGGAGATAGGCTACTGAGTACTTATCTCGACAGAGCAACAAAACGATAAACTGAATTATTGTTAATTGAGCAGGATTTTTCGGAATATGCGTATGGTATTCTATTTATAGGAAATGTTATAAAGGAGCTGTGCAAAATTGTATATAGGATAGGATATCGACCAAATAAGCGCGAATACGAACTTACTTATTGTATGTATGGATATATATGTATTTTTTTCATGCCTATTTTACAGTGTTTGATCTTTCTGCAATCGACGTGTAATAAAAGTATATAAACTTTTTTTTGAAGATCTGGGAAATACATAAGCAAAGGAACAATCCATTCTACACAGGAGCTTTCATGTGACTTTTGCACTTGCAAATGAAAAAAGTTACTCTCGAAGTTCTCAAATAAAGTAGGAAATTGCAGTGGGACTTGCACTATGTTTACTCGCAAGAAAACTATTTTTTCATCTAAAATATAATGTTTATTTGGCCTCTCTATATTCATATCAATTTAACAACTCAAATTACTCGCTAAATACTGCGATAATTAGGCATCGCCAATTTCAATTTCTCGATCCACCTTATCAGCACTTACGGAGTATATTAATCTTAGAATACAACTAACATTTATTATCGAGCACTTATTCGAATTCTAGAATAGTTCAATGAATTACAAAACAAATAGCAACTCTCCGGCCGTGTCGTTTGAAGACTCCAGAATATAATATTGTATAGAGAGCTAACGGTCCAAACTAGGAAAAAAAGCCAAACAGAAGAAATCTTCCAGCTTGAATTCACAATCGAATCTCCGAGTCACGCAATCGTAAAAAACAATCGATTACGACTAAGCCGAAATTGCGTCTGAATCGCTATAGCACCGACCAGATTTCAATCGCTCGACACGCGGATTTGAAACCCAGATCGATTGTAAAGATTAACCGATGACGGCCAATATAAGTATACGAATAAACATTATAATATAAGCTCACGCCGTGCAGCGAATCTCTGTAGTGTAATGATTCATCGTCGAACGACGACGAGTGTACGCCGGGAAGCTATCTGATTTTTTATCAGTGAACCATTTGTTGACATCATAACAGGCTACTTTTCACATTGTTTTGGTGAATTATACGAAAGAAAATAATGGGAAAGCCCGCGTGACGGGTCGTGACACCGCATCGACGTTTTCCCCCTAATATATATGCGTACTTACATCGCTGCTCTCAAAAAAGAGTAGCCTAGTTCAGATTTTTAACGAAGAGTCCAGTTAAATTGAGATAATCTTTGTTGGGAGTGACGATATGACTATATATATATATATATATATACGGAAAAGTATGAATTATAAAATTATTAATGTTCTAATGCAAGAGCTTTAGTTGGCGACGACTGAGCGTCTGTATACTGACATTTACCGCAGTATTTATATATTCTACTGCGTTAAATGTTCAAATAAAGTTTTTCAGGCTACATACATAAGCTGAGCTTTTATTAGAAAGGAATAATTGCGTCTCTAATATGCACGCGTTATAAGTAAAAAATTGATCGCATTTGGCTTTATAGGAACGACTTGAGAATTAAAATAGTCGGTGCGCTTGACGATTCATACGTATGAAAAAAAGTCGCAAGTTCAATCGATATTTCTGGAGACACGCCTATCAAACACTGTTGTACATATAGGTGGGTATTCTGGGCGAAAGTGAATCAGCGTACTTATATATCAGCAGGCGCGTATAATATACGTATAAGCTTGCTGATAACCGTTTCTAGTAGGTGAAATGGTGAATCATCGAAAGGTTTGCGCAGAAATAAAATGATTCGCGAAATTTCAGATACGGCAAATTAATAATACAGGGACTGTAAAAACAGCAACAAAAAAAGAAACTACAATACGTCGCTAATTACGCGGCAACCCACCCCATTTTCGCGTAAAAACGTTCTCCCTCTCTTTCCACCCATCTACGTAAATATAGAGCAGGTATATTCTTACAACACATGCTGCGCACACCCCTCTTTCACTCTCTCACATATTAAAACCTATACCTAAACAAGGAAAAAAGTCAGAATCAGCCCCTCTCCAAAAGCTCTGTCTCATTGCAGGTGGCAAGGCCGGCGTCGAGGAGCATCATCAGTAGCGGAGTAAAAGCCGAGGAAAAGGAGACGAAATTAAGCTTACAACCGGCACGAGCAGCAGCGGCGACGCGCAGGCTCTCTCTCGCGCGCACTCGTATATCCATATATATAATACACATACATTCGTCTCTGTCGGAGAGTCGCGCCACCCGATCGTATACTACGCCAGCGTCCAACCCAACGACTCGTTCTCCCTCCCTGGAGCCTCAGCACCACGCACGGGAGTAGCATCAGCAGCAGAACACTGGGTACTCTAGGCGCGGGCAGAGTGGCGCGCTGCTGCTCGGGTCTTTTCGCGCGTTCTTTCCCGTGACAGGTGCCTCCGCAGTGCAGACTCTCCGATCCGTCCCCCGGCAAGTGTTACAAGCCCCAGGAAGTCCGCGTGTGATCGAGAAATGGCGACGACGGTGAGCTGCAGCGTCGGGACGACCATCACCGAGACCGACGGCCGGATAAAGCAACAACAGCCCGCCGAGGGCGGCACGCGTCGTCGTAACGGCTACTCCAAGACTCTCAACGGACACGCGTCGGTAAGTCTAAGCGGCTGTATTTGCCTTTTGAATTTCGACGAGGATAATGCTGAGATTCGACCTCCGGCTCTCCGGTGTACGTTTCGTTTCTTCGATCGATCCAACTGCTCTCTCTCTCTCCCTCTCTGTCTCTCTTGCTCTTTCCTTTGTCGTGTTGTGCGAGCATATAGTGGATTACGCTGTCTCTCGTCGCGCGAGAAACACGTGCTCGCGTGTGTCATCGTGTATACGATAGAGGAAAAGCGTGCAGCATAGCGAAGGACCTTCGCTGCCGCGAGGGAACTGATAAGGATGACGTGCAGCTGCGTATTATATACACATTGCGGTTAGCGCCGCTGCGGTCCTTAGTGCACGTGCACTCGCGAGTCGCCGCGGTCAATGCAACAGTATAAGTATATATATAAGAGGCAGAGGAAAAAGAAAAGGGTCGCGCTTCGACACGTCCGCGTTTCTCTGGAGATTCCCAGAGAAAGAGAGAGACGGAAGAGCTCACGCGTTTCTTGCGTGCTATACGCACCGTCGTTCTCCGATGCCCCCCCTCTCTCTCTCTTTCCAAACAAACAACCTGCGCCTGCGGACCTGCTGTGACGTACGTACCGTATAGTTTGGCAAATATATTCCAACGCAAAATGGTTTCGGACAAATTTCGGGATTGTGCGGAATACGCGAGTGATACGTGTAGAGTAATATTTTTAACTTGTTTCTCATGTAATGAAGCCTTGGGGTGAGCTTCGAAATTTATTTAGGCAGCTGAGCGTCTTTGTGAGAATTAAATGAAATGTTCAAAAATTAGTTTTGACCAATTTCGGGATTGTGCGGAATACGCGATTGATACGTGTAGAATAATATTTTTAACTTGTTACTCGTGTAATGAAGCCTTGGGGTGAGCTTTGAGGCAGCCGAGCGTCTTCGTTAAAATTGAATGAAACGTTCAAAAATTATTCGACTGCGATATACATATTATACGCTCAAAGAGTTACAGGTCGTACGAAGACGATTCGAGCGAGTTGGTTTCATTCGGTAAGCGAGACTCGAGAGCCAGATTGATTGAATACGAGAGAGAATTAACGAGCTGGGGTTGACACTTTCGCCGGTCGCTGTTGTATAGCTCCTACATAAGTTATATCAGACAAGTCCGATTATTTATCAAAAACCGAGGCGAGGCGCAGGCGAACTTTCAAAATTTCGACGTTGCGTGTACTTATATCGGAGCGGGCCAAGTGAAAACGCTTTTTTACAGTATTTACATTCAAGGGGGTCGGGCTAATTAATTCGAACTTGCTAAATCGCCTCGCGATTTGGCAGCGTGTCTACCGTATTATGCAACGGAATCTCAGAATAATACCTGTACGCGGACGGTTAATTAGAACACATAGAGTCTTAACTACCATTTTTCTTCTGTTTTTCAGTTCATTGGCGATGGCAAGAGCGACGAGAACGACAGAAACCTACCACCCAGGTCGTCCAAGTACAAGGAGTCGTTTGAAAAAGTGCCATTCGTCACAGCAGCTCTAACGCACTTTGGATTTTATATACTTATGTTCTTGGGATTCATCAACCAACTGCTCTTCACTCCGAACGTCGCCAAAGAACGAAAGAGAAAGGTGTGCATACATTTATCGACGACTATTATTGCGAGAAATTTTTTTTTTTCTAAACGAAATTATGATAGTAACGAAATTGTTCTAGGGATATGCTCCACTTTACGAGAGTTTCGAACAGTTCTACCTGAGGTATGTTTACAGAAGATTAAAAGACTGCTGGAATCGACCAATTTGTTCAGTACCTGGAGGAACTGTCACACTCAAAGATAGAGTAACCCATGACTACGGTTGGACATTCAAGTAGGTATTATTCCTTGAATAAAAAAAATTAAAACGTGCTATTTGCTATGAATAGAAGATAAACATTCATCATTATGTCAACAGATTTACTGGTACAACAACGGAATGTATAAACCTTGGCTCTTACAATTATCTGGGATTTGCTGAGTCATCAGGAGCATGTGCTCAAGAAAGCATAAAAACCCTAAAAGAATATGGATGTGCTAGTTGCAGCTCTCGATTAGAATTAGGTAAAAGGTCTCAGAATTATATCTGTGACCAGTATTTCGTGAAAACTAGAACATTGTTCTTTTATATTATTATCCATGAACTGTATTTTTAGGAAACATGCTCATACATGACGAACTAGAAAAGTTAACAGCCAGATTTCTGGGTGTAGAAGATGCCATAGTTTTTGGAATGGGCTTTGCTACAAATGCTTTAAATTTACCGACGTTAATCTCGAAAGGATGCCTTGTTGTGAGTGATGAGAAAAATCACGCTTCGCTTATTCTAGGTTTACGATTGTCGGGTGCTACTACTAGAGTCTTCGAGCACAACAGTGAGTTCATAAATATTTACGTAATTTTTGAAATGTAATAAATAAGAAATGTTATGATTTATTGCAGACGTTGAGCATTTAGAAAAATGCTTGAAAAAAGCTATTTTATCCGGACAACCGGGCACTGGAGAGCCATGGAAAAAAATTGTGATAGTCGTTGAAGGCATTTACTCAATGGAAGGGTCTATTGTTCATCTTCCAGAAATAATAAAACTAAAGCAAAAGTATAAAGTAAGAAAATCAAATTCAGTATTAATGAACAAACATAAAATAATATATGTGACTCTAAGTACCTTATTTTGTAGGCATACCTTTATTTAGATGAAGCGCACAGTACGGGAGCGATGGGCAAACGTGGACGCGGAGTGTGTGATTACTACGGTGTTGATCCACGTGATGTTGACATTCTTATGGGAACATTTACCAAGAGTTTTGGTTCAGCTGGCGGTTATATTGCAGGAACAAAGGTACCTATTAAAAAGAAGGTGTTTCAATAATTACAATAAATAACTCGATATTTTTTTTCAATTTCAGGCATTAATCAATCATTTAAGAGTACACAGCCACGCACACACTTATGCAGTAGCTATGTCACCTCCTATTGCTCAACAGATTATAACTTCGATGAAAATAATAATTGGTGAAGATGGCACTGACGCCGGCAAAAAACGAATTAAGCAATTAGCACGAAATACGAGATATTTTAGACGTAGATTAAACCAAATAGGTGTAATTATTTATGGAAATGAGGATTCACCTGTAATACCCATGTTGGTATATCTCTATTCAAAAATTGGGTAGGTTCAAGGTTTTGAAAAAAGATATTAGAAAACAATACATTGTGTATAAATTTGATGATAATGAATTTTATTTTACAGCACTGTAGTACGAACTTTGACAACGCGAAAAATTGCGAGTGTAGGTGTTGGCTTTCCTGCCACTCCATTAATGGAAGGAAGAATAAGATTTTGCTTATCAGCAGCACACACCAAGGAACAACTCGATTACGTAAGATCAATAATACTACATCTAATAAGATCGTAGATATTTAAAGTTCTAAAGAATTGATTTTACTCATTAAATAATCTTTTAATTTATTTATGTAGGTGTTGAAAAGTATAGAAGACATTTCTGATACACTTGGATTAAAATATTCAAAGAAACCACGCGACCCTAATTCAATAGAGTATTATTCAGACAGTGAAACGGAATGACCTACCTCATAGCTTAAGAAGCTGTAAAAGGCAACTAAACTTTCCGCTAATGACAATAGCGCTGAAAACCGCCTCAAATTTATTTATGAAATTTTTGCGCGATGCGCTTACAGTCGAATACAAGATTAACACGTTATTTCAATAGAGCTTTTTACAAGAAATGCGGTTAAAGGATATTCGAGCGATGTGGTTAAATACAGTGGGAACAGTCTCAGTCACATCAAGGATAAAAAGTGTAATCGAAAAAATTCACAACTTCAAAAACATTTGCTGTTCATTCAATAGATTCTTGAATTATGTTCCTAAGTTCAATAATTTTTGGCAAACCAAGAAAAAATGTTAATCTCTGAGCATCCTAATTTGAAAGATTAATATATCTTTCAATGATGAACAAAAAACACTTGTTAAACTTGTGCATTATAATTGACGCTGCCTTATTACACTGCATACTTTCTACAAATGCAGTATTATAATATAGTATAAGCATTTGTTTAGAACATCTCTTATTGCATCTTAATAATTTATGGTCTTTCATAAATATTTCATTACAAAACATTTGTTTTCAATTCATCGTATCATAAGTATTTTTATTACTGCTTAAATTCCATATGTTTGATAGATTTTTACCTATATATTGGACAATTCTATCTAAGTTTATTTTTAAGTACAATCAGAAAGCTAATTTAAAATCACAAAATCAAACGTAGCTTGCTTCTTAAAAGTTGTACATATATATATACTCATAATTATTTTGAACTGTATATATATTTTAACTCCTACCAAATTCAAGCCTCAATATTTGAATATAATTAATAGTTAAAGAGTGCATGTTTATCTATATAAAATAATTATTTGCATTGCTCATAGAACTAGCAGAATTTAGCTCTATCAACGATTCACTTTCCAATGTATTTCTAAATCAAACTATATTTTAAGTGCAGTAATTCTACTCTACCTACAAAAATATATCACACTTTGGCATACCAGCAAATTTTGCATTATTAAGGAAAATTAAAAAAGAAAATAAATAAATAATAAATGTAAAAGCACTCATTTTATAAATTGTAAAATGTAATACTAATCATTTCACGTTCTTCTTGTATTTGATATTTGAGTTTTAGATAAAAAAAAAATTGATATTATTAATAACTCTCTACTATATATCTCATAGTTGATATATTTTGCATAATTCATATTCAAGTACGCACAAAAAATGCACAAAAATTTTTTTGTTATATTCAAATATAAATAAAGGACATATACAATAAGTCATAACATATGTTTTGGTAACAATCATCAGCATTGCAAACATATCTTCTGATCACTATATCTGACCTCACATTGCATACGCGTACATTCCTAATGTGACCACAAGTTTATTTTTGTAACAAGTACAGAACAATCTTGTGTAAAATACATTAATATTAAACAAAACAAGAATTGTATTTCACTTACATTTAATCCTTTCCATAAAAAATATTTTACTTTGAAACACGATTTAATATAGTTTGAATTCTGTTTAGAATAATACTATTCAAGCAAATGCAGTTTTCAGGTCCATAAGGTGGTTCTATTCGAACGGTTTCCTCAATGCACAATACACCTTTGTCTTCAGTGATGGGAAAACGATTTTCAATCAGTAGTTTGATTACAGAATTTTTTCTTATCAAAAGCTCTTCCTCAGAATAATGATTAGGAGGTGGTACAAACATTTCTGGAAGAGTAATTTTAGTATCAAAGGAACATTCAATGTTTTGAATCGCTGGCCTCATTATTATTTTCATTTTCATCTTTTCTTTCCCTTCTACCGGCTGCATTAGTACAACACTGAAATATAAAAGTTAAATAAATTTAGACGTTTTAATTTCTCTGAAACGTTATAAAATTATCATATACAAATATACAGAAATATTGTGTATACATTTTCCAAGAAAATAATATATCCCTAACCTCTCTGATACGGGATCAACAGTGTAGACGATGCCGGTGTGCACGTTAGAATCTTCTGTTGTGATCGCTACTTTCTTGTTTACATAACTTTTGAAAAGAATTGGATCATTCGTGTAGATTTTGTGCAGCGAATTTGATGAACTGTCACTTTTCTGGGTAGACATCATTTACAAATAATTCTTGTACTTACTGCTAAACCATGTAAATAAGTCGTATTCTTTGCTTTTGCCTTTGTACGAGATAAAAATCAATACACGATAAATAATAATAAAATTATGAGTTCGTTTTCTCTTTACCAAATGTTACTCTGTTTCATCTTTATATGCCTGACTATCTATGTAAACAGAAAACATCTCGTAATTGCAGTGTATAGCTGGTATACTTATATAGCATATTGGACACGCGCGCGCGTGCGGTGTACAAGGTATATGAATTTTTGCCGGCTTAAATCAAAATCAATTTCCGTTTCCCGCGAAAACACGAACGTTCTTACTTCCGGTTTATCACAGTTAAAATATAAACTGATGGAAGGTTTTGAAAAACCTTTCTTTTAATAAGTGGTGTAATAATAGCTATCGCCAGATAAGAACTAATATAGGCAATAAATAAAAAGTGCGTTTAGCGACATTTTATATTTTATTAGTAATTATTATTAAACTCTTTACATACTTTGTCGTTATAATGAATAACTGATAGAACGCTTTGTTTCATTTAAAACATCCACACACCCAGACAGACAATGTGACGTACTCTATAAACCATAACTACGTACTATCACACAATCCTCGACTTTAATAGTCTACTGCCGCTTGTTTGCTCTGATATTTTTTGTGAAATCTACTTTTCGACATCGATTACTTATTTGCTTTTTTCCCCTCCTCTTGTAACTTGTCTGTGATATCGAACGTTTTATCTTAGTTTTTCATTTCAGTGCTGAACTGCTGAAACTGGAAAAGTTAAACTGAATCTTCTTAGCAGATCTTCAATGGTGCTCATTTATACATCCAACGTCGAAGTAGATTATCCGTTTTCGTATTTCTTTACAGTGCTGAGATTTTCTAGTGAGGGAGAAAGAAACTGAATCACATTCAAAAATTTGACAATGCCATATAATGCTATACAATTCGTATCTACTTTATATTTTTAACCTATCATTTATGGGATATACACTCTGATTTTCTTTAAAGCGGTTTTATAAAAATGAGACTAAAAATAACAACAAAAATATGATGAATGAAATGAAAAATGTTCGGTAAGTTTTATAAAACAAGCTCGAGCACCGTGTCTCTCGGAGTAAAAATGAAGAATACAAAAAAAAATATTAATAATAAAGTAACAGAGAAGACTAATCTATTAGTTATATACTTTTATATGCAGAAACTTAAAGTGCTGCAAGAAAACACACTTTCCAATTTTTAATATTCGAAATATTCTAACGCTTGGAATATTCAAACAATTCCAAGGGTCGGAATATAAGAACAATTTTTACGGCTACGGTATCAGAGATATAGAATAAGAATGTGCGAAGAACGAGATGAAAAAATTAAAAAAGTAAAACTTATGAGTTATCGATAATAGTTGTATTGATTTGCAAATAAATACAGCTTCATATCAAAAAGTGACGCACATTCGATATTTAAAGATTTCTCTTTTTCTCTTCGCTCTTCGCTCTTCCTCGACGGTTGCTGCCCGATGGGACATAGCGGTCAGAGTGTCTTGGGACGCATGGTACGCATTGTAATGGCTCCAAAAGCTCCAGCCGTAAGTGTCGCCAGTGGCTACGTGTGCATATCCCGCGGATCGTACAAATTACGTGCCTTCACATCATTCACAAATCCGTGTGTCATTTGCATTTTTATTATTTTATACGTACATTATTTATTTTTATTATTTTTCATTTTTGCCTTACACTTATCTTCTGGAGACATGCGTAAACTTCTAATATTCAAGTTCTTCTCACCACAAAAGATATAATATCGGCAGTAAATACCCTTTTTGAATGATCGATCTCTAAAAGATCTTATACACCCGAATCCTCGCTAAAAGCCCAGCACTTGGAAGTGTGGCGTAGCTTGTCCTTTTTTCCTTACAATTCCGATGTAATCATCGAGAATGTAAAAGAAGTATCGCCTATATGATGTTTTTTGTATATGGTATAAATGATACCCCATTCACACTTTTTTACTTATATATTGGACATCTTGTTTACAAATTTATGATATCACATTTATTTTTCCAAAAAACATTTTTTACAATTACCCTATGTGTAGTCGCAATTCTTTTACATTTAACGTCTCATACATGTGGATCGCATTTACAATATCATCTTTCTGTTAACTTTTATACCGTTCACTCATATCTCACACGCACTTATTTCTCTCGTGTCCGTTCGTTTTCTCTTCTACATCTCTACAACTCTCAGTTTGTCACCGCTTCACATTCATCGATTAACGAATTGTTGCAATATTTTCGTTGATTGATTTTTTTCATTATTTTTTTTAAATGTTTTTTTTTGTTGATACAACTCATACGACTTAAAAAGAGCTCTACGACGACGCGATATCCATTAAGGGTACTTACTTCACGTTATTATTTTCTATGACTTTATAAAAAGGATTCACGTGTTTATTTGTAGAAAATATTTCTAGATTCCTGTCTACCTACAGACTTTAACCCACTCAATAATGTTCATTCAAAAACACGTTCTGCTCATGCTCTCTTACTCGCGCGCTCACTCGCTCTCTCTCGTTCTTTTTCTCCAAAAATCATTTGGATTTCAGTTGCTTTTTTGTCACTTCGTAGTTTATTTTTCTTTAAGGTTGTTTCCTCAAACGCGTACGCCAGCGATGCACATTTGAATTAGAAAATAAATTGACTAAGATACAAACACAAAATTTTGAAAAACCAGTTTTCTAGTGAATTTTTACACACAATCTTCAAACTAAATGTTCAATGATTATTTTGTACAAACCAATTACATGAAAAAATACAGATTAACGTGAATTATATATCTCTATATTTATTTACTCATTCATTATTTCAAATATTTAGTAGCTGGTTAAGTAAACAAAAGACAAAAAATAAATAATTCTTGATTTTTCAAAATTTTAAATTCAACTTTCTTCAGGTTTAAATGCAAAAACAATTACGTATGCTCTTCCTTGAGTGAAGAAGGTATTATACTCTTTTTCAAGTAATAACATAGACTGAGCGACGTAATGGTCCCAGATTTGCACGAATGAATTCAAGCATTATTTTGTAACAGTGGCACACAACTCAGTTTAAATATTTCAACTTAAGAAATGATACCGTTAGGCTACTTTCTCGAGACTCGCGAGTTATATGAGTGAAAAATGAAACGCTTTTATAGCAACTAAGTGTATTTAAAAAATTGTACTCTTCAATGCTGAAGGCCTTGTAACAGCATTTTACTATTTCATCGAACATGGGTAAGAGGATTCCTCAAAACACCAGCAGTAAATTGCAATCATTTGTTTGTTTTTAATTTACAAGGTGCCAATACAAGACTCGCAGTTTATATAAGTAACTGTAATATTAATATTATAATACAACTTCACTCGGATAAAAACACACATATTCGTCTAGCACATTTATATCGCTTAAAATCCTGCTACGGCGATCCCATTTGATGTACTAGGTCGTTCTTCCTCATGTTGTTTGCACTCACGTTTATACATTCAAAAATCACTCTCGGCTCGATACATTTATCATTGGTTATTCCTAACATTTATCAAGAAAAAAAGTGCTATTTGGCTGTTGCACTTCGTCATATTTTACTTCGGCGTAGCTGAATGGTGTTTATTAATGACAAAAAGTTCAACATTAGAGCTGCCTTATGTCATAATCGAGGGACTTGCCGCATATTATGACCAAAAAGTCAAATAATTTCTTCCACACACACAACTTCTCAACATCTTCATAGTCTCACAGAATAACATTAGACTCTTAATTCTTTTATTATTGTATTCGTTTGCCTAACGTATTCATTGTAAACTAACATTTCCGTATTAGAAATATAGTTCAACCGTAAGTGTACACGAAATAGCATCGCCAAGCAGATATTTCACTTTTTTACCCACAACAAAAACTCCATTTTTAATTTTAAAATCCTATAACAGATAAACAAACAGTCATCGCGTTTATTGGTTTTACCCTCTGAACAAGGGGCAAATAGTTATATTTTACACTCGTCGTTATTTTCAGTTTCTTGTCTTTTTATAAACGTGGGTCCTGTGTCGTAGATTCGTGTATTTAGAGTAGCAGTAGGATTGGTTGTAGGCAAAGGAAAACGATAGTACCTACAGCAGAGCGTCATTTGTTCTGATGTGAAGAAAAAATTGATAAGGGCATGTTGGCGGATTGTTCAGTCCTGCATTTCCTCTGGCATTTCATGAGGATTAATAATTCCTGGTACAGCCATCTGCTGTCGCCTCTTTTCTTCCTGAGCCGTTCGCAAGGCAGTTTCTCGTTCTTCCAAATACAAATCAGAATCATCTTCTCCAGTGTATTCCTGATAACATGAAATATGTATTACTTACAAGAAAAACTAATTATAGAAATTTTTTTATATGACAATATGGTGCAATGGTTTGCAAGAAAATGGTTTGCATTTATAAAGGATTTTATCACGTGTGAAACAATAATACTTACTCTAATTTGAACAAGGAAATCTCTTAAGTGTTCCTTAAAAGCTGGGATATCTTGATCAAGGTTAAAAAGACCTTGGACTGTAATCTTAATTTGATTGTCCGTCAAGTGAGGGAATGCTGCTTTCAGCAACCTTGCCACAAATTCTTGAACGTACAAAGTATTATCTGGTACCGGACCTAGTGGCACTTTGATCCTCCCCAATTCAACAAGAGTGAACATGTATGCCAAAATGGTTGCATGCATTGTCAGACCTATTACAATCGTATGTAAAATAATTTTTGAAATACTTTTTATATATAATAGAAATAGATAACCCACCAGCTGTGTGCGACGTATCTGTAACAACACTAAATATGTGCTGAAGAATGTCTGTGAAGTACGTTTGATAAAAGCTTTGAGCAGCATCTTCATGTTTTTCCATATTTCTGAATAATTGATACAAAATTTGTAAACCAGTATCTGCAACATTCCTCATGGTGTGTTTAAAGGCCCAAATAACAGAATCAAGAACCAATTTGAATTGTACTGGCTGTATCGAAAGACACGCTGGGAAGCAATGTACATTCACTGCCTACATTTAATTATACAATATGATTTCATTATTCATTCTTATATTTTAACGTAATTAATATCGAAATGTAATTAAGGTTAAAATCTCCTGTAATTACCTGTAGTAGCAAGAAAAAGTTTGTTCGGTGTTCTGGAAACTCTTCAAAGTCCTTATTAATCATGTCAAGAGTGCATTTGAACACTGCATCGAAGATCTTCGGTACTTCACTGGTGATATGACCTTCAAGTTTATTCACTATTGTTGCCATTGCACTGAGCACTTCGGGCTCTCTCGCACAAGGAATATTTGTTTTTTGATAATCTAACAATACCGCATCAAGTAAAGGTGGTATAAAATTGTCTAAGACCTAAAGTAAAATAAGATACATTAGTATGAACGAATGATTTTTTGAATATATTAGAATAAAGCTAAATTTACCATTTGAGGATCATTAGACCTGTTTATCCAATCAGCTATCAATTTAAGTGTTTCCTTTTTGACAACCCTCATACTCTTAATTAGTGGCTGCTTCATAACCACTTCTCCATTTAAAGCTATAGCAGCACTAATGTTTTCACTCATTACCTGAAATCGTAATCAGTAAATAAAATATAAAAGTTTAAATTATTGAAAAGAAAAAACAATCAGGAATGAGGAAAAACTGACCTTATAAACGTTCAACATATCTAAATATATTCTTCCTAACTGCATCACATAAGGATGTCCAAGGGCTTTACATGCTCTAACATTGGTTTTGAGAATACTGGCTAGCTGTTTCACAGCTTCTTGATCTTTTAGTACCTCGACATTCTAATAATAATTACAGATTAACAACAAAATTTCAGATAAATTTTGGTAAAAAAAAATTATTATTTGATTGCGTTAAATTTTAATTTACCTTTGCTGCCTGGCTTATTATATCATCCCAAACTTGATTAGGAAGAAGCATATATTTCTCTATCAGATGTTCTTGCATTACTGCATCTACTTGGGCATTGATCATGTATCCTACCGCTTCATAAAAAGTATGCACCTATTGTAAAAATATCATCATTATCACACATAAGCTTAATACCAGGATTAAAAATAAACATTAATATTATCTTGATAATTATAAATTACCTGCTGCGTTTGAAGATCACAAATGATACTGCTTATAGTAGACAAAATTTCTTCAATGAAAGGCATAGCCTCGCCGAGTTGTACAGTCACAAAATGACGTCTACACTTCAAGGCGATTTTAATAAAAGTATCACAAGCCATATCTTGCACACCCTCATGAGTTTCTAATGAAACCAATTTAAGAATACGAAAACAATTAGAATAATGAAATATTTAATAGTATTATGAAAGCAAAACGTAAATCTGTCCAAATAGATGCTTACCGTGCATAAACTCAAAAAGTTTATTAACAACTGTTTTCAAGAACTTCCAATGAGCCCTCAAAAATCGTGGATACTGACCAACAACGTACATAATGTTACTTGCAATAATAGCTTTGTTATCTTTACCCTTTTTCTGTTCACACAATCCAAGTAAATCTTTGATAACTGTAACTAAAAACCTCTTTTCATCTTCTTCATGCATTGCACCAGAAATACTGCCTATTGCCCAGCACAACTGTAAAAGTCCAATCCAAGTTTAAGTTTTGCTCATATTTGGTTAATAATTTTAAGGTACGTCAAAATGACTTACTGTGTTAAGATTTTTCCAGGACCACTCTGAGCCATTCACCTGATTTTGTAGTTTCTCAGTCATGACGCGTTCAGTATCAAGATAATCAAGATGAGTAAGATATACTAAAGTTTCTCTCATGTTTTTGTACAGATTAATAGAGTCAGTATCTTTCATAAACTCTCTTACAACTTCACCATTTTCATTTTCAACAACGAGCACTTCTTCTGGTTTTGCCATTCTACTAATCATAATGTAACGCACTTTCGTCAACCCTTGAGAGTAAAACAGTCTTCTTGGTGGAAGAGCTATATTCTTGTTCATTGAAATCGACGATACAAATGGATATTCTCTGTACAACTCGGAAGCGAGTCCATTCCAATATTCCAGACAGATTTTGAAAATTTCTACTTCTTCTACCTCAGAAATCAATACAAGATAATGTAGCGCTTTAAGTAATGTGTCGTTTAATTGTTTCTTTTCCACCAACTGTCCATGCTCTTTTAAATAAGTACATAAGAACATGGCAAGATTTTGTATGAAGTTTTGTTCTTGATCTTGACCAACCGCATACGCTTCTCGTATATTGGTTTCCAGTGGTAACATCTGTTCCAACTGTTCCATTGTATTTACGAACAACACAACAAACATGTCATCATAGTTCGGCACAGTTACAGCAGCAATCTCAGTCAAACATTTTAACGTTACATTTCTGAATATTGGAACATTTAGGAACTGGAAATAAACGTTAGTATATTATTAACAGTTTTAAAATAAACTAGTAATCTAAAATCAATCAAATTTTTTTTAGCTAAAAAAATATATCAATAACTTACTTTAAATATTAAGGTAGTGATTAGCTTGGTTTCAAATATGTATCCAAGTGGGATCCAATTTAAAAATCTCAAAAGAGTTTCCAAAGTAACAGCCACAAGTGGAACGTTTTGTGAATTGTCCATGACAAATTGACACAGTTGAAAGATTTGTGAAAACTCGCTACACATAGTGTCCTTTAAATGCTTTGCCTTTGTTTGGGTCATTTGTCCACTTGAAAAGTCAAATACTTCTTCTGATAAAAGCTTCAGAATAGCCATGTTATTTTGACAAAGGCTCTCATTTGTTTTACTGGCACCCACAATATCACCAATGAATGACTCCCAGTTTCTTGGCCACTCTCTTTTCAATACCTATGATATGAATATAAAAAAAAGGATATATTTAAAGATTGTTTTAACAAATCTTTTACTAATAAGTTAAATAACAATAGAAAACTGTTGAAGTACCTGAACAAGAATCATATTTAATTTATTGAGATAAACTTTGGAAGCCTCAAGTGTTTCAGGATCACTGCTTGTCTTTATGATCAAGCCTACAATGTACTTCTTTATACCCTCGCATTGATTTCGAGGTAATACTTTCCATCGAGTTTTTATAACTTGTTCCAAAATTTGTAATGCATAGTATTTTGTTTGTTGATTCTATAATGTAAGTATTAAATTAAAATTTGTAACAATATTTCATTTAGATCTTAACAGATTTTGTTTGCAAACCTGTGAGAATTCTAAAATTGTATCAACTCGTGTCCATGCTTCTGGATGTTCTTTGAGTGTAGTCAACACCTCTTGTGCAACTCGCTGTTGCTCACCTATTCCAGAGTACATACATCCAACTATATTGTCAAGAAGTGTAATATCCAACTTCTGGTTGAAATCCAGTAACTTGGATGCTTGCCCAGCTAAAGTTGCCATTTTCACTGATCAATTCTTTTTTTCTCTCAAACTCACAAACTGAAAAGAAATTAAGCAGTCAATTATGAAAGATTGATTTAATTTATAAAAATCTCTGATCACTTTTTGTAAGAAAATATTTGCATACTTCGCAGATTTAAGATATAAAAAAATTCTAAAAACTCTTATTATTTTAATTGCTTATCTTAAAAGCCATAATTGTAAAACTTTATCTTAAAAATAGTTAGTAGTGTAAATTAAACTCAAATTAATTTTATAAATGTAAAAAAGTTAAGCCATAAAAATGATTTTTTGAGTGTTTATTAAATAAGAACATTAAGTACAAAAAGTTCATTAACAAATTGATTAATGAGTATGATAATGTATCTACTAGTTACTATATCATAAAATCTTTGATTTTAAAGATTATAAATATTCAATAAAAAAATGTATTGCATTAATTAAAGTTATAGCTTTTGCCAGCTGATTAACTTGTACAGAACAGGAGAACATAACCTAATACAGATTGGGTGGATTTTTCCGATTGAATTAGAGCACTGCACTCGTAAAGTTTTGAGTAAGTTTTATGATAACACAAACAGACTGCATTCGCTCTGGTCAACTTCTCAAGTCTTTTTTCCAATCCAACACCAACTCGTACAAAATCTCTTTCACAGTAGTGCATAACAAGTGATGAAAATCAACACATAAATTACGTACAAAACAGACAGATAACGCATACAAAATGAATCGCCAAATTATTAACAGCCAAAGAACCGCTGCCCGAGTAACGCAATGCACACCTCGAGCGAGTTAAACAAAGGTAAAACCGAGGGTTTTAGAAATTATTCGTGTCCGACCCTCGCGCGTGTGACTGCGAGCAACGACGCAAAACACACGTTCTCTCATGAGCGAAGGTCGCGATTGCCGGCGATAGTGCTCCGAAATCTCTTACGAGCTCCAAAACCAAAAAAGGCATACCTATAGGAAAAACGTAGCCAAGATGCAGAAATGATGCTTCCGGGTAAAGGTATTCGTTTTCGCGCGAGTGGCCCGATGGAGCACGCGCTGAATAGAGGGGTCACCGCACTGCGACCGTTCGCCTCGACCTAACCTACATTTGTCAGAGACTCAGACAGAAAGAGAGAGAGAGACATACGAAGAGAAAGAGCTTCGACGTACAGTCGTTCGGAGTCGCGCTTTCCAGTTATGCTTTCGTCGAGGCAAATGTGGCTGGGAAATTTGTGTACGAGAACATGTAGAAAATTGTACAATGTTTTTTCAAAGAGGAGGCCCACAGAAAAAAAACTACGGCTCTGAAGCGTTTGCACCAGCTATCCTTGTTTTCCCTCTTTCACACTTACGGATTCTCCAGCGCGAGTGCGGCTTTCCCGGTTTAGAACACGGTTTATCTGTTTTGTAGATATGCGGACGATTTCAGGGTGATTTTCAGACAACATAAAAAAGATTCTTCGTTGCTGATGGTATTATTTGCTAGCGATGAGCGGAAGACTTACGGCGATCGCTGTCCCTCGTCGGCGGCGGCGGCGCACCTATACACAAACACATACAAGCACAGTCGACGACGAGAACGATGTATGGGGACTTTCGTGCGTACAGCTGAGTGAGTCCGCGGAAAGGAAAGCTCGGTTCCAGCGAAGTATTTACATTAGGTTCGCCCGGTCAGTCTTCGCAGAAGATTCACACCTAGACAATCGGCAGCAGTTCCCGCGCGGCGCGACCAATTTTCGTTCCTTCTTTTCACGCGCAGCACACACGCAGTCGCCATCTCGCGCGCCTCCTTGCGCTCGTTCTCCATATCGTTTTTCCCTCCCCCTCCTCCGCATGGGTCTCTCTCTCACTCTCTCTCTCTCACTCGCTCTTTCGCATAGTGTACATAGCGTGCATGTGTGTATAAAGTAATATACATTCGATCTCTTTCTCTCTTTCTCTCTTTTCCTTCCTCCTCGTTCGCCTTTTCGACACTACACTCTTTTCTTGTCTCTCTTCACGGTGTAAGAAAGAGATACGCATATTTCCTCCGAGAATATTGTAATAAATTCGTTGTTAAAATGGCAATATTGTATATATATTTAAATAGTATTCTATCGTTTTATTGTTAAAAAGAGATAGATATAAAATAAAACATTGGATAATCAAATACGTTTCTGCTACGCGAGAACACGCGCAAACGCCGCTACAGAAAATATAGCATATTCACACACACACGCACACAAATATGGCGTACTGTGTCTGGAGTCGCTCACTCACACAAACGCACGTGTTCAGTGGCTGACTGTAGGTGTGTATCATCTACTATACACTGTTTCTGTGGCGGCGCCCCGCGGACACGAAGCGAAGGTCTTCAATAAGATCACAAGGAGTGGGGGGTCGTCGGTCCACCTCTCTTTCTTACACCGTGTCTCTCTTTCACGCATAGCTTTTTCTCTAGCATTCATCGGCGATCACCAGTACCTATATAACTGTTTCTCGTTCTCTCTCACTCGCACATGTATCGGTTGTATGTTTTCCACAACCGATAACAATCATTAACTATCTTCTTCGGCTCCAAATGACAAGACACAGTTTTCTGCATATAATCGGACACACTCTCTCCCTTTCTTCCAGGTTCACTCTTCTATACGTATATACACACTGCATCAGTAAATGCTCACCGGGATGCATACACACATACTTAGTCTCATACGCATGCACAAACGTGTGAAATATACAAATATATAATAGACGACGCCGCGGATAACCTCACTTTTATCAACTGCTCTCTTGGACGCAAAAGAAGGCGATAACGAAGTCGTCGAGGGTCTAGTGCGATGCCGCTGATTATCTCATTCCGAAATCCAACGTACCGTGCGGTTGGATCGTGATGCTCGTTCGCTCTCTCGCTTTTTCACACGGAAAAATTGTGCAAGCTCCTGCGCAAAGAGTCGAAAAAAGGAGGAAACAAGTCAAAGAAAGTACGGAAAAATAATGGAGGCACGCACACACACGCACCTCACAAAACAGGCACGCGTTCGCTTTGATTATACTAAGTATATTATGTATAGGTACTTGCGTCCCTCCGCCACAGATCACATTCACTCGTAAGTATAGTTGGCATGAGCGCAGCAGCACCACACTGCAGCAGCGAGCAGCGAGAGAAGACGACACAGTCGTATAACCTAGAAGAGCTGAGGAGAGCCAAGCGACGAGCCAACAACCGTCACCGGGTCCCTCTCTCACAACAAAGGGCCGTATCGAGAGCAGAGGTGTATGCATGTACGACACGGAGGGGCAGAGAGGGAGGAGGAATTTAAAAAGCAGCAGCAGTGGCGTAGTTGCGCACACACATACACACACATACAGCCATCAGAGTACAGAGAATCGTCGGCGTCGTGTCGTGGTGGAGAGTATAGATGAAATTAAGTACCCACCGAGGCCTGCGTCCTTCCTCCCGGCTGTTCACACTGCTGCAAAAGACTCGCCGTCTCTTAAATTTCATGCGAGTGGCGTTTTTGCACTCGGTCCGGGTCGGATCTTCCTGGAGTGCGGCCGTTTTGGCCCTCTCGTTTTCTCTTCTTTCGCTTCCTCACTCCGATTCTCTCTGCAGCTGCGGCGGGCAACCCCGCGTACTTCGTCTCCCCGTTGTTGTACGCTGCGCACTTGGCCTCTTCGGCTTCTTTTCACCGCACGATTTGGCGCCCGATCCACTCGCTTAATTCACACTTATTCGTCTTTCTCTCGTCGACAGAAACACACAATTTTTACACCAGCTCGATCCCGTCCTCGTCCGCGTCGGTCCTCGTCGTCGCCGTTGTAGTCGTCCTGTGTGTGCCGCCGCGCTCTCTCGCTCGTCGTTCTCGCTTTCTTTCTCTCTCTCTCTCTCTCAACTCAACACTACGAAACAGTCCTCGTTCACCCGCGACCCGCTTATACTTCGCACATGCACGCACAGTTGCACACACTCGCACAGCGTCCGTCTCGTCTCTCGTCCCGTCTCGTCGTGTCGCGGCCGCGCAGCACACACTTCTCTCGATGTCGGGCGTCACAGATTATAGCTGGTCGTTGTCGTTACTTAGTTTCGTCAGCAATGCTCGTCGCGGCTCACGCGAGTGGCGTCTCGTTCGCACCGCAACGGTCAACCAGTGCGCTTGCGCGTGTTTTCTCTGCGACTAACTGCGACCACTACGTACATATACATATACTTACGTACATATACGTCTTACCTACGTATGTTGCATATCTATACATGTGTATAGTAGATATCTATATACGTTGTATCTCTGCATTACGCTGCGCAATTCCCGCGAACTGAGGCCTAAAAATTTTCGAAATTGCGCGAGAGAGATGGTCGCGCCCCGCCGCCCTTATTTTAGAACGTATTACGTTGGTATTACGTCCGCCTTTGCGGAGAATCGGGCTCGTCCATTGGTTGGACGCGGAGAAATCGGCCAATGGAAATTGGAAAGACGAACAACGGCGACTTGGCCGTTGACGTAACGGCGAAGTTCGTCAGATGACGTCAGCTGAACACGTGTATATAATTTGAATCGTCGCAAATAAATCGCAGAGGGGGTGAAGGTATTACATGGGGAGTATATTGGAGGGAGAAGGGGATACATTGTACTGTAGTACGTATGTAGGTATATACGTACTTAATGCGTTATTTGCAAAAGGGGCGCAAACGCGCGCTCGTGCGCGAAATGAGATATAAGCATGTAAAGTTCTACCAGGTTCTACTTGGATATCGCGATGATCGAGATTTTATGATAATTTCGAATATATTCGTGCATACATTGTTTATCATCTGGCATCTCGGCTTTCATTGGAGAAATAAATACATATACGTTAACGGAATTTTATCGAATTATAGGCGCGATTGAGCATATCTCCATTACTTTCTTTGTTTGCTCAATCCTCATGAATAATGGTAGGATTTTTCATGTAAGCTTTTAGTTGAAGAAGTGTTAGAATAAAATAATTAAAACATTTTACAATAAGTAAAATGTAGGCCTATTCGTGTTTTTATATTATATTTGCCAAGCCGCAATAACATTTTTTAATTTTCGTTTACAATAATTTATATCAAATTTTCAATAATCGTTAGATATAAATAAGTTAAATAGCATGAAAATATAATCTATTGTCATTAAAATGATATCATAAATAAAATTTTATCCATGGAATACACCGAAGATGTATAACTGTTTATTTGATGTAATTTTTCCTTTATGATCGGCTGGTGCTTACAAAAATTATAATACATTATAATACTGAAGAATAAGATTATAGTAATTTTAATAATATGTAGATTTAAGTATATAGTTATAAATTCGAGTAACTTAAGTATTATTACATCAACATAAACAAACCAAAGGATAACATGAAAACAATTAACCGCGTACTCTTGGTGCTCACTATTTTTATTTCTGACTTTCCATGTTAGTTCCATTTTTTCAATCGTCAGCGACTTCACCAAACTCACCACAATACATATATACACTATATAATAGCCGTTAAACCCAGAGAAGCAACTCGATTCTGCCGTTGCTTTTTCAAAAACATCTGCACTCTTGTATAGTGCGCGCGAGTATTATAACTTAAGTTATAGTTACTAACAGTGACTAAAAACATGCGCGCCAACATAGACGCTACGAGCCTTTTTAGAAACATCAGTGTGTCAGAGTTTATTATTTGATCGCGATCATCTGTTCGCGACTGCTCCGTTTTAGTGTTGTGTATTGCGTGTTCGTTAAAGAGCTCAGGAACGAGAGAGGCTTAAATTGACAGAATAGAGATGAGAGATGTCCTGCCAAATTAAGGGGATCGCGAATTTGGTGGATCCCACCGACATCAGAGCTCGTCTTCTCGGAGATTCTAAGCAGAAGTGTGAGTGAACGACTGCCTTTGTTTATGTAATTCTTCTCGTTTGGATTGACAGTTCTCGAGTCGGACGTGAGTCTTCATTATTTTGCTGTTTCAGTCGATTATGTGCCTGCCAATGAGTTGCCGTTGCAGAATTGCTTCATTTCTCTATCGCCAACTGGTGACATTTTAGCCATAGCCTGGAATACTCATCTGATAATTTTAGCCTGTGAGTGGAAGAAATTTAGACGTGTTCTGCTCCATCTTAATAAAAATTGCTTATTCGTATTTTTTGTCCTTGCATTTTAGCAAAATGGGATTCATTGGAGTCGAGCGAAGTAAAGAATAAATTCTATGTTGTTTGGGATGGTGATGTGACGTTTAAACAAAAGTAAGTTATCGTTAACAGACAATTATATGACTGGCAGGACAAGTTGAGAAATTGACATATGGTATTGATCTTTTGACAGCGAATGGATAACATCTGTGATATGCCTTCCGCTTATTTCTCATGGAAAAGCAAGTGCTGGAATCAGCACAGATTGGACATGTATAGCTGTGGGATTGAACACTGGCTTTCTGAAATTTTATACAGAAGTAAGGAGAAAAAGAAACTTTGTTTACATATCATATATTTAGTCATTTCTTTGTATTATTATTTTATGGTTACAACTCTTCAATTTGATATTTTAATTTGCATTTTCTCATGTTATTTAAGACAGGAGGGCTTTTGCTAGAAGAACAATTACACAACGAAAGCATAGTAAATATAAAATGTCAATCGTACCATTCTGCAAGACACTCGGGGGACACAGGAAATACGGAAGAGATTTATGTACTTTATAATACTGTTGTGTGTATTTTACAAGGTTTTCCTTTATTTTCAACTTTAAGGGCATACCGAAATCATTTAGCCAGGGGTAAATATTTAATCGAAATCTTGATAGTCTATAGTGGAGAGGAAATTCTAATCTACTTTTTTGTCTATATCAGTGAAAGCAAATTGTGATGACATACCTCCAGCAGCAAATTTAGTGTGTAAGAAATGGGGTTTCAAGAATCAGGATTTTGTCAATGATTCCGAAGTGATTGGTACAACTACTGTCAATACGTTTGATCACCTTATGACAGCATCCATTTGCGGAGGTTACAATGCCAGTTATCGTTCAAGTGCACCACAGCATAGTTTAGTTATGGCCACAGGAAAAAGACCATTTATAGGTTTCCATTATGCTTTAGAAGGAGGTTCTGCTCCAGTCTTGTCAGATGTTGCAATTGCTATGGCCAGTAAAGTAGCAAGTGCAATTGGTGCTGCAGTTCCGTAAGTTTCATGTTATAGAAAGTATTATACGCATACTAATTGTTATTCTATTTTCAACATAACACTCACATATTTTATATTTGATTATTTACTAACAGATGGTTTAGAACAAGTTCAAAGACTCCTGCTACACCAGAAAAAACAAAAGGAGTAATGGCTGAGCCAGCTGAAACCATGACGTGTAGATTTGGTCTGAGTGATTCTCTTAGAGAAGGAGATTGCATTGTAGTTAGTCCTAACAAATTGTTGTCAGTTGTTTGCGATGCTATGGGAAGAGTGATTTTAATAGATAACAAACAAGGAATTGCAATAAGAATGTGGAAAGGCTACAGAGATGCTCAATGTGGATGGATTGAGGCCATTGAAGAAAGACATAGAGCTTCTATAAAAGGTCATCATGGTAAAACAAGCTCAAGTAGTACCTCACATGCTCAAAGACGCACAGCGTTATTTTTAGTGATCTATGCACCTAAAAAAGGTGTTATTGATATTTGGAGTATACAATACGGGACTAAAATTACCACGTTCTCGGCCAGTAAAAACGGAAGGTATGAGCAAAATTTATTTTTCGTCTATGTGAAAGAAAAAATGAAATACAATGACGTTGATTTTGAAACTTCTCCAGGTTACTCTACACAAATTATGGTTTATGTGGATTGAATGATATGACGATTAATTTTGGAAATCGTGCTCAACACCCATGTATTTTCATTGATCCTCTTGGTGGAATTAGAGAGATAACTGTTCCATTTTATTTTGCATTAAGTAGTCAGAATAGTAATAGAGCACGAGATCTACATTTGTTCAAGAAACTCAAAACATTTTTAAGAGAAGAAGATTTTAGTGACGATAAATTAATTAATGAAATTACTAATATCTGCCTGGACTTAAAAACAAATGAAATTAGATTACAAACTATTGAAATGCTCATGACCAATAAACATATCACACCTGATTCATTATTGGCTGCTACAAATTGTTTTTCAAAACAGCTTGATTTGCAAGGTATGTGCAACAATTTGCATACAATAATTTTGTATGCTGAAAATCTTACAAATTATTTTCATTTGTTCTATTGTAGAGGAAGATGAGTTGGAACTTGATACTAAAACTCTCAATCAAACAATAAGTCAATTGAAGAGAATTATCAAGTTTTACAAGTATATTAGAGCACAGTTTGACAAACCTCCTGAATATAATACTGTTGCTTCAGATGTAGTTCCTGATAGGAAACAATTGTCATCAATTCTTTTTACATCTGAAAGGGAAGTTCATCGAATATTAAAGTTATCTAAAACGTTAAACAGTTTAAGAAATTCAAACTCTAAAGTTCAAACAAGAGTTACATTTAAAGAAGATGGCAGAACGTTTTTAGACTTTTTATCTTGCTTTGAATTTGGCAATGCAGGTTCTTTAGGACTGCAGAAAGGAATCAATTACGATAAAAAGTGTCAAATTTGTAAGTTTCCTTTCGGAGATTTATTTTGCATCACGAGTATCGATATAACACTAAAAAATGCTTTAATTTTATAGCTAAATTAATATTCCAAGGATGGATGTATTCAAGTGATCCTATTTCAAAGTGGCAAGATTATGCACTTAACAGTGATATACAGCCAGGCGTTTTAATTCAATTTGCACTACTGTATTGGTTAATTAAAAAAGAAGGGGCACCTTTAGAAATCGAACTAGTCAATTTCACAAAACTTTTAAATGCCATTTGTTCATTAAATGGTATATCTATAAGATGATTTAATACACTGTAATATATTAGATCAAACAAATTAAATTTATTATTTCTATCAAATAAATCTTTCAGATGCCGAAGAAATATGCACTAGCTACAATGAGGCTTCATATTGGTGGCGAGATGTTAGAAATATTTTAATGGAATCTGACAATCCATTTAACGCCTTGACAGCAGCAATGGCATGTAGGGCAGTGTCAGTAACTATGCAAAGAAACAAAGATAGATTGCAGACTAGTTTTAAAGATGATAATGGAAATGAAGGAGAGGATGAAAAAAATGGTAATAAGCCGGAAAAAATGGAAGAAGATGACGAAAAGGAAGATAAATCTTCTCCAGAAGAAGAAAGTGTTAGTAACATCAGTGACTGGGAAAACGTGAGCAAAGATACATGCCAGTTTTCGTTATTGATAGGCAATCTTGAAGACATTGCAGTGTTGGATGCAATAGTGAGGTAACTTTTCCCTGACCATTTATACATATAATTATAGAATTATATAAATTATCACATTCGTTCTTAAAAATATAATTAACATTTTAGTAATCCGTCTTTTTTGGATGACACCACTACATTTTATACTTTGCCATATGAAGCTACTAGAGTTTCATTGTGGCAAGTTATTTCTAAAGGAAAAGGTAAATCTATTTGGTTTATGATCATTTATTTTATTAAATATATTTATTTAAGTAGAAGCATTCTTTCAAAAATATTTATTTATTCTACAGGTTCTGTATCTGAAATAGTAGCAAAGTGGTTAAGTTCAGCTGGGGTTGATCCCACGCGACTTATAGACACTACAGACATTGAATTTGACCAGCTACAGTTGTCAATAGATTCATTTAAACTCGCAGGCTCGTTAGATGAAGCTAAAGCAGTTGAGCTTCTGCAACAAGATTCCAAGGTGCTATTATCAGTGTCAGTGGAAATTGGAAGTGAAGCAAAAACTGAACAAACTGCTCTTGCAAATGTGCTGGGTATGGATTGACAAATAAAATTAAAAACAAATTCTTTTATAACCGCTATATATTTATATATATATTTAATTTTTATTACAGATAAAATATCGTTACTTAAACGTCATTTTCCGTACAGTTTAACTAGTAGCGTTTTACTTGCCAATTTATCGTGGGAGTTTGTTATGTCTTGGAATAGAGATATTACAAAGCTAGAGTCTTTAGAGGCTACATTATCTGTACTTCGTCAAATTCCTATGAAACGTATTCGTCACGGTGAGCGTATACATTATTATTATTATATATAATCATATTGTACAATCAGTTGTTTTTAGTACAACATTATTTTATCTGTTTTGAAATCCCAGGTGTATGTTGCCTACTTTGGTCTGTTCATTTAAAAAAGAGAATGGAAAGTATAGGGAAACTCATTAACAAGACAGGAAAACTTCCAAAAGAACGCTTGTGTATGCAAGACGTTGGGCTTACAGATACTCAAGTTACTATGTTCTTGCAACATTGCGTTACGTTTTTAGATATCTTTCTTGATGTAGGTTTATTATACAAATACATTTAATTGGGTAAATTGGCTAATAACTTTTATTTTCATTTGTTCATAAGGCTGAAGTCTTGGAAGAAGAAAATTGTTCCTTTGTTAGATCTGAGGAACTATGGGAAGGTCACTCAGGTGGTCCCCAACCTTTTGCCCTTTTAGCTATTTCTCAAACACCTGCTTGGTATGATTTACTGTTACTGCACTTACAATTGGCAAATGTACTTCATATGATAGCATATTTTAATCTTAAAGTTTCGAAACCAATCTCCAACTTGTTTGATTCTGTGGTAAATAATTTCTTACTTGATACTTTTTGTACTAATTTCAATTGAAAAATCTAACGAAATTTTTTTTTATTTATTTTAGGCTCATCAATATTTCTTCCAAGATATAAGTGATAAAACCATGGTACCTTGGTACAAGGATGAAAAAAGAGATCATTTCCGCGTAGAGTTTCTTGGTCGCATTATTACAGCCTCCATGGAATCGATCCATCAAGAAACAACAGAGGCTGACAGCTTTAGTTCTTCTGAAGCAATTTTATGGATGAGTAAATGTCAAAATTTAGCTTCGACTTGGAAAATTAATAGTGATGAGCTAAGAATTCATCAAGTTTGCCAATTGTATATTAATGGATTTGATCGATTAGCTGAAGAGGTATGGAATGATTTTGTTAATCATTTTATTTTTTGAAAACAAGATTTCAGTAAATTCATTATGAAAATAAATTATTGTTATACCTACAGCTTGTAATCGCTGTAAACGATACTGAAAGATTGGCTACCCATCTCCTTCCGATCGCTGGTGGACGGATGATGGCCTATTTAGCAAAATCGCCCGATCTCTTAGAAGAAGTATCAAGAATTAGTCCAACGTTAACTACATATCTACAGAGCTTATCATGGGTATGTGTTTCAGTTACTAACGTATTATTGTTATTAAACCAAATTTCATTAGGTGTATGTAATGTAATTTTAATTTTTCCAGGATTCGCCCAGTTTAGTTTTTACAAATTGTTCCAACAATGATACGGTGGAATTAGTGAGAAAGGTATCTAGAAATCTTCCTGAGAATCATAATGAGTATCACATAGCTCAATTGATGCTTGATGCGACCTTTATTTATGAAGGTGAAACTTCAAGAAACATAAATCGATAATTAACAATTAGTTTAAATTCACGCTGGGAAAACATACAGTTAAGTGAAAATTGTTAGTATTAAAAGTGATATTTCCATTATACTCTTATCAGTTTATTAAGCATTTAAACGAAGCTCGATTTGAACATTTTCAAGTGTATTTGATATATTTGGCAAGTTCAAGTATTGTTATCTGTAAAAAAAAGTTTATATCCTATGTCAATTTTTAACATGCTATTATTGATGCATATATAATATATGTGTAAATATAGATATACATTTTGTTAATAGCCAAAGTTATTTGGACAATACTGAATTTCTAAAATCTCGTTGTTTGTACCTACGCATATGTTTTATCAGGGTTTTTCAATTGTTCCCACACAGTTCTAGTCTGTTCCTAAATATAAATCAGTGTAGAGTGAGATTCGAAATGCAGAATACAACGAAAAGTGCAAGAATCATTTAGTGATGAAAAGAACAATTGTTAAAATCAACAGCCAACGATTTTATGAATAAGAGAACGGTCGTTTCGATTTTTATACCAGTTTATTTTGTAAAAATAAGGCGCAACTTCTATGATAGATTCATAGACTCCTTTTTCCCTGATATACAGCAAAGAAATAAATTAAAATCGTTCACATAGATTAAAAATATGACTTTCAATTTCATGACTCATTCCTGTCGTCGTGGTTATCGACATTCGACACATTCACACACTCGTATTCAGACGTCTGTACAAGTTACATAAAAAGCTAAGATTTCAAACAGATGCGACTCGGCAGAAGAATACATATTAATATATTGTTATGTACACAAGTGTCTTTTAACGGTTCACTTCGATCATTCATTTAACTTCGACTGATAAAGGTCGTCGATGGTAATGTTGCCTTGTATTATACTTTGATTTTGCATTTTGACTGCTGGTCTCAAAAGCGCACAGCAAAGCCTTTGTAGCCTGGTTTTGTCACGGTACACAAATCTTTGAATTCGCAGTGATGAATCTCACTTTCTGGACTTCCGACCGTCGACAGCCATTGAGCCCTAAAAAATAAAAGAAACAACGTTTTTCATTATTCATTATGATTACTTTCTAGACTAAAAAAATATGACGTACGATTTGATGTGAAACGTGATAATTTCTCCAATATGAATCATTGTTAATATCGCAGTTAGGCAACGACATGAAACAGAGCTGACGCGTCGCTCCATAAACACAGCGCGCGCTAATATATTTTTAATATCGATCGTGCCCTCCCGCAGCCTCTCGCGATCAAGGATACATTGCGCTACATAGTAGACTATCAACGTCCTTCGACAGAGACCCAAATTTTTGCGGGAGCTTGCAACGTCGAAGCTGCGCTAAACTCAGCTGCGACATTATAATTAGAGGCTAATCGGATCGCGATCGGCTGTGTGTATTTTTATATACGCGGGGCGAGAGCCGAGTCTCTCCCTCTCTCTCACTATAGATCTTTTTTGGCTGCGGGACCATCGGAGCGAGTCTTGTTTACCAGCAATGGTTGAATGGAAGAACGCGGATAATAATGAGATTGTTCGTGTAAAATAGTGAACTGGCGAATTATCTGACTAATCGTTATATCGAATTCAAGCAAAATTGCTGCGTGTCCACTATTTTTACTAACTTGTTAGCTCAAAGGTATCTCTTAACCAGTCCGCATTATACTGTCGAGAGCTAGAACTCGAAATCCCGACATAACATCCGTCTAAGTCTATTTTCAAGATAACAAGCCCGATTGGCAAACAATTCCCTGGCTTTTCCAATTCTCAGGTGTTCCGAGCTTTCAACTTCGGAGCTTTGTTTTGTTTCGAATCGCAAGCCTGCGCATATTGCGGACGCAGAGGCGCATGCTACATCGCTCTCGTATACATATATATAGAGACGCGTATCGAATGCATTGTTCAGTGCGAGCGTACGTATAGCCGCCGCCGCCGCCGCCGCCGCCGCAACACAACGGGCTCTGGATTGTGCCTCAAGGTGGTTAATTACCGGCGACTTCCTTTTTGGGGGGAAGCCAGGAAAAGCGGGCATATTGTTCACCGCTCGCATCAAGGATGCGCATCTAATAAATCACTTCCGTCGCAAAGACTCTAATATATATGTATTAGATGGTATAAACTCGATTTTTCGCATATAGCAAGTATATTCGGCGAGAGACGCACGTGTATATTAATTTGCGTATGTGTGTGTGTGTGTGTGCGTGTGCAGCTCGCCCTACTATATCCGCTACTTCCGTTCGAATGCAAATTGATTTCGCATCAGAGGCTATTGCGAGCTGGCCATTTTATAATCGACTCTTCCCCGTTCTTATCATTCTGAGCGCTCAGCTACGCCCTTGCATAGTTGCAAGCTTTGCATTTTTGCCGCATGAGTATCACTATAATAATCTCTCGATTTTTTTTCTTCAAATTCCTAATATTAAAATGACGTTCTGTCTCGCACATCTGTTTCTTTTTTCAAAAAAAAAAAAGCTCGACTCGTCTACTCGAAAGGGGTTTCATATAGTCAATTAAATATTCAAATTTCCTATCATAATATAACGGACAGCTGTAAAGCAACGAATTTGATTATAACGAATAGTAGAAAGCCGACATAGTTGGCTTCCGTTATGTAATTCACTATAATTTCACAATGTTTGAAGCTATAATATATAAACATCTCGCTTAATGATATTTGAATCAGCTGATTTTGAGACATTCTTTAAATGCCATTTAGTGAGATATTTATATATAGGTAATTAATGGTGGGCAAATATGCCGTGGTTTATCGAAAGTTATGGCTTTTATTATTTGTTATAATCGAATTAGTAGCTTTTCTGTCTGCTATGTTGTGGCGCGAAATTTGAAATTTTAATCGACTATATGTTTCACTCCAAAAGCTCACACTTTACAGTCGAAGACGCATCAGCAGCAATAATAGCCGCGCAGACAAAGCCGGACGCGCGCGTGAATTGCAAGTTGGCATTGAACTTGAAAGGCTTTTATTTTCGCGAAAGCGCGCACGCGAGCGTTGGCTGATTAACCGATCATCAGTCAGTCGGGCTCCTATATATGCGTAGACACACACACAGTGTGCACCCATCTGATGTGTCTCCGAGCATCGAAATGCAAAGGATAATAAAGGAGAACGAAAAAAAATAGATCAGTAGGTCTGGCTCTATATACTCATCGCGAAATAACGAGCGGAGTGACGATTGTTAAGAGGCTCAATTTTCTTCGTTCGCTCTCATCCATGCCTCGCGCAGCTGTCATCGAACACTACTTATACTTATCGCTCTGGTCTCGCGATGAACATTCAGTTTTTCCACGAAATTATTGCACTATACGAGCCTTTCGTCGTATCAGGCACTAACATTCCACTCGGATCGAATAATGCAAAAAAAAAGAAACGCGCGCGTGCTCGGATTTCCTCACTCGTATCATCTTCACTTCCACTCTAGCAAACCTCCTTCAACTTATCCTTCACCTTCGGATGCTTCGAGATCGCGGTTTATAGCAGCTTGCGCCACTGCATCACGAAGGAGCCACCGGGCCATTACTTCATTAAATCGTTATTAAAGCCGGCTTTGCAAAGCTGCTGCTGCAATTTGTGCCGCGTGTGCATCGCCAGAGAAAGAGATTTCTGAGGTCACCCGCGCGCACTTGACGGAGCTTTTATACCTCTGTATACGCGGTCTATCGCGCTCTGTTTTTTCTTATTCTTCACCGAGAGCTTGCGCGCATTGTTTCGTAGAGTGATGTTTTCAAAAGAGGGATGAATATTCAAATTTACGCGGCAAACGGTGCTGTGCTTTCAGCTACGCGTCGTCGCGACGATTAAAAACTTGAAAATATATCGTGCGTTTGGAGCAATGTAGGATAATGATGCTTATAAACTATATACAGAGTCAAGTCGAATAAGTACGTAAAATTTTATATATATATATATACTCACATCTGATCAATGAGGGCCTGAGGTCCCTGCATCTTGCCGACGATCGTTCCAGTTTTACTGTTCTTAACCCAGCCGACGATTCCCAATCGCTGACAGAGCTCTCGCACGTATTTCGTGAAGGAACAACCTGGATAACATAAGCGAGCGAGATCAATGATATTTATATTATAGTGCTTATACGCTCTATATACTATAACAGGCATTAAGATGCGCATATGCGATATGCGTTACAATATAATTGGCACACTTATTCTGGCACTTGACGCGGCGTCGTTGCAAACAGTCATGAAGATGAAATCGTTATAGGAGGTCTTATCTAATTGAATTGCTTGAAGTAATCGGCTAATTGATAACGAATCGTTCGAAAGGGTTCTGCGTATTATACCGACGATTCCCTGGATTTATATTTAGCTTCGTTATAAGGATTAAATGCCGGTCGGTTAAAACAATGATATTAGCCATTAGTTTAACTTGTTGTTAGACTGATGGAAAAATTTGGTATAGTTCCCCTTTGATGTTGATCATCGCAATTCATGAGTCCACTCTCTTATTGGAAGTATTCAAAAGTACATCGTGTTTACTGGTATAATAAAGATTTGAAAAAAATAATTCTCACGAGACAAACCGATGTTCATATATTCTATACCGTAAACAAAAGGATTTTCATGTTGAATTAAATATCAATTTCCAATAAGAGACTGCGAAGAGGGACTATATGTCAAATTTTTCCATCCATTAGTTATGTAAGAAGAATGACTTTTAATTCTATATCGCTATAGATATCATATTCGGTTCCTCAAATCAATTTCGCGCAGATTGCACACGATTTTAAAAGCGAGGATTCGTCAGCTGATCGCAAGCTCTAGTTTCTAGAAGACTCTCTCTCGCATCAGTCCAGCTAACGATAAAAAAGAGAAGCGCAAATAGCGTAAATGTCAGCTCTTACCTTGCACTTTCCCGTAAACCTCAAACTCGACAGACACAAGGGGCTCGTGGGCGAGGGGGTCGTCGGATGCCATTCTGACTGCACTTTAAAATCTCTCACAGTTCGTGTATTCGTATATACTTCGAAATCTCGGCTCTCCCAGTCTCTTTCTCGCCTTTCTCTTCACTCAAAAGTCTTCGTTCGTCGTCTCTCTTATATGTTCGAAAGAGCGTTTCTCTCGCGCGATCGGCTATTTCTCTCACTCTTTCTCTCTCTCTCACAGCTAAGCAGTGCCAAAAGAGATCGGGCGGACGTTCGCGTGGACACTGCTGATTTTCTTTTCAGCCCTGTGTGTCTCCTCTCCTCCGAGACTGCCTGTAAATATAGACTCCCCACTCGCGATCGATATCGGCGATCGGTATAGACATAATACATAATAATTCTCTACCGCATTGTGGCCTTCGATTTTCGCTCGAGCATTTTTTTCCCTGCGGTATAGCGACCTGCTCGATACTATGCCGATCGTTAAAAATTCCATCAGCTTTTCCTAAAAGGAGCAAAAAAAAATTCTCCCCCGCAGGGCTCTTCCAACGACGTACACGGCCTCCGACGTGTATAATAATAGTCGAGGAAGGATCGCGTATACACAATGGCTCTCGCTTGCGAATTCCATTAAAACTTCCGCGTCTCGCAGAAAATTCCGGCAGCCGACAGGATCGCTGATTGCTCATCCCCGCGCGGGAGGGGAAGAAAAAGGGCTGCGCGACTCGTGTATGTATGTATGTATGTATGTATGTATGTATGTGTACGCATACTCGATCGCGATGACCTTGCGAAAGCAGATCGGTCCATTGTGGAAAATATTGAATGCATAGGGTATGAGGCCGCAGGTTCAAGAGAGAGTTGGTAGATCGGGACTTCCCCGCGATGCGTGCGCCGACCTGTCCATTGTTGGGCGATTAGCGATGCTCAATTAATCATGCGAGAGTCGCCGTTGTAAATTGCTCGACAAGAGCCACGGGGTGCGCAGGATGCGAGCAGCCAATTCATAAATGATCCGCGTGTATAAGGTCTCTCTCTCTCTCTCTCTATGCGCGCAGCTATAGTTCGCGGTCAGTAGAGTGAGTGCGCGCGCGCGCGCGGCCGCATTATCATTGTTACCAACCCAAGGTCTCATTGTGCGGACTGGACTGCAAAGCGAAGAGAGCTTATGTCAGGGTTCAGACGTCACGCCGCGCCGACACACTTAATGCCCTCGATAGCCCGCCCCCAACACGTATGCTGCTACTCTCGTTCTCTGCCGATGCTGAGTTCTTGCTCTTGCTCTTGCTCTCCTTCGCTGCGCGATTCTCCGATGCTTCATTCGTTCGCATTGGCCAACGCCGGATGCAAGACGCGCACGAGGGCTGACCTTCAATTCCGAGCTTGCGGACGTTAGCCCGAACTCACCTCGACTATATACTGCGCGAGTCGACTGCGGGTTTTATGTTATAGTTATAGTGGAGGATGGAGGTGTTGTATCGAGTAGATGTACAAGAGTTTTCAGATTTTCATCATCGTCGTCATCGTCTATTTATTACGTTATCGAATATGAGAAAAGAAAAATAATAAATTTCCCCTCCCTCGCAGAAGGAATAGTCGAACAAAAAATGTTTACGCATTCACGCAGCTCATCGCGCTGGAAATTCATCGCACACATGTACATAACGCAGTGAATTTGAAGAAGAGCTTCGCGATGCTCTCGACGCGCCGCGACAGCAGCGAGAGATTAGAAGATTGCGTCGAGCGGATATAATTGCAGAGGAGAGCGATGAACTTGTAATTCGACTTCTCTCTCTCTCTCTCTCTCTCTCTCTCTCTCTCTCTCTCTCTCTCTCTCTCTCTTTCTATGTACGTTTTTTCTTATGAACATATAAATGCACATTACATCGGTTCAGCTCGTGACATAGAGACACACTCAAGCGTTTCGACGGGCAGGAATTATCGTCTTTCTCTTTTTAGACTTCTTCACTTTATTTACAACGTAAACGATAAAGTAACAATATTTTTCTTATACTCGTATTCGTTAGAGATACTAATAATGATAATAATAGTAATAATAATAATAAGCGACTCTCACGCGATTCACTCTCTCGCATATCTAACGCACAACGCGCGCGATTTTATAGCAATAAATAATAGTATGCGTGGTTTTGTTTTTGCATATACAGATATATGTATATATTTGGAACACCTTGTATTCAAGTATAGTTATACGTACTATCGGAAAGCGTATATGTCTATATACGACGAGAGACGCATTTCGCTCTCGCTAGTACGGGCAGACAATAGTTTTTTGGTAGGATGATGCTCGACAATGCATGGGATACAATGACTCTGCTTAATGCCCATTTCCATTTTTTGTTTCACGCGATCCTTATTTCACTAAGATTATGTATAGATATAGTAGTGTATTCAATTTCATCATTTCATTAATTATGCGATTATCGGTGGCTCGTGCTTATCACGCTGAATAACTAATATGCGGTCACAGTCGTCGTCACATTCGTTCACAGCCATTCGCAGTAGTGTAACAATCGTCTCAACGTAACGTTATTTATATATGAACAACAACAACAACAAAACAACAGACAACAACATTAACGAAAAAAAAACCATTATTCTCTACAGCCTATAGACAGTATGTGTTATACATTCGCGCGGTATCCACGTATTTGATCATCGCGAATAAAAGGAAAATTTAAAAAAAGGCTAAAATCGACTTCGGAATCAAGGAGCGAACGGCTAAGAATATGCACACTGCACACTATATATAATATACGCGTTATACACGCGGTTATACATCTCTCTACGGCTATGTAGACTGTCAATCAATGACAATGCTCGACTGCAAATAGTTCACGTATACATAAGTAGTATAGCTATGTATATATTTATAACATATATATATATATATATATATATATATATATATATATATATATATATATATATATATATATATATATATATATATATATATATATATATATATATATATATATATATCATTTATCATTATTATATACATACGCGAATTTCTGGGGTAAAGGCCCTCTCTCCCTCGTACACATCTCTCGGGCTTCGATCGCATCACACTTATATATACGTATGGTAATAATAATTCAAGAAGCACTTGTTTCGTTTACATAGTATTCTTTCATTTCAGCTTTAAGTATATATTCATCTCTGGCTCGCGCACTATGTATATATATATGTATATATATATGTGATAGTAGAGTCCGACCGCTTCGACACTCGCGATCCTGCACTGCTGCAAGGAATCGCACGCGTGCGTGTTTCGGTAGCGAATAATCGCGTGATCATGATCATCCTGGAAAGACGATCGATGTCATCAGACATGTGACTCGGGGTTGGCCGGTTGGATGATGGGAGTGACGCTGGTATTGAGAAGCGCGCCGTTCTCGGCATCCTTGCAACTGGGATCGCCCCGGCTGCTAAGGTCTCTCGAGGCCACTATCAGGTTCCGCCGGCGGGCCTCCTTCTTCTCGCGCTCCATCTGCAACAGACAGGTCGATGCGAGAATATATATATATATATATATATATAAAGATCCGTCTCTGGAAACTCGACTCGCGTTTCGCCCACTCGCGTAAGTAAGCACTCGCGGAGCTGCGGTTTTATTGCAGCGGAGGCGCTTGGGTGTCCATTTTATTATTAATCTACTTATAGCGCTGAGCTGGTTCTTTGAACACGCTGGCCGGAATGACGCGACTCACCTTGAAGAACATTCGCAGGTAATGGCAGGGAAAAACGACGCACTTTCCGGCCTCCTCCTCGGCGTCGATGTAGACCCCCCGGACGAGCACCGAGTTGCTGCAGTTGAGCAGAGCGAGGAAGACGAAACAGCCAAAGTGGGTGATCCAACAGGAGAGCTTGGGGTCCTCGGGAAGCAGCCAGAGGTCGAGGATATTCCAGATGCCCCTCCACACGTTCACCGTGCCTATGAAGCTCAGCAGCAGGAAACCATCCGCGGCGATCAGTCGCGGCAGGCCCGTCAGTCGCGAGCAAGCGTATCGCATCAGCGGCTGCAGCGAGAACGTCACCGCCACCAATATGTAGCCCAGGATCTGTTTTGCACACATTATATATTGCTTCTTTTTTTCTCTCTCGTAATACGCGTTATATATTGCTGGGAATGATATTCATATATACGATGATTATGTTGTGTATTATGTATAGAGGAAAACTCATTTCGAATTTGAATATATATATATATAAAGCGCGCGCACGCGAGAGAATGTTTAATTGATTCGCGAAAGATAAAAAAACAAACGGAACGTGGTGAATTTAATGAAACGATCGCTTAATGAGCGTATTAATTGCTGATTCCGACACAATACACGCGAGTCGAGATGAATTCTAATTTGTTTATTGCCGCAAGTTGGTGGAATCGCGATTACAGCGGTTATATATTCGGAAATTCCGCGAAAAGTTATATATACGAGGGACGCATTACGCAATGCAAATGTTGCCTGGCACAGAGCTGTACTTTCCAGAGAACAGCGAACAATGCGCGTCGGCGCGTGAGTCGGAAAAATTGATGCGCAAAACGCAGTGTCGAGGACTTTATCGGTCGCTCTCGACAAAGAAACGATTGTCCTTTTTATTATATATATATACACGTATATATCCAAAACAATGTAGCAGCGATACGTAGAGAGACAGATCTATGAGCGTCGGTGCAAGTCCATCCTATGATAGAGACAGAGAGAGAGAGAGAGAGAGAGAGAGAGAGAGAGAGAGAGAGAGAGAGAGAGAGACCGGCAGACGCGTGAGCGAGAAAACGCCCTCGTCGCGCGTGCCTGCGGCAATCACTGGCAATTGGCGAATATTCAATTATATAATCGAACTACCTAGTGTGACTGCGGCGACGACGGAATAGCATAATCTTTCTCTCTGCGCGCGCGCTCGGAGCTTCCCGCGCGCGTGTATATACGTATATCACGCTATATTAGCGCCTTTCTTAAAGGACGCCTCGAATTCAGACGCAGCTTTCATTGCGCGCGCCGGAACGAGCAGCTGTTTAGGCGCTATTTCGAGAGCGATTTGACGCTTATTGTGTGCGGCTTTGGGAGGATGATTGCAGATCAGCGCCGTACACGACGACGTTTTTATTATATATATATATATATATATACTAGTCGTGATGATTCGAAGCGAGCTTTGTAAATACGCAGAAAATGTACGTGGGAGATAGAGCTATGGATGATTCCAGCGTTTAGAAGGTAATTTCTAGTTTACGCAGAATCGTTGAATTGAGCAGAATTATTATTTATACTCTGGGATAATGTTTACTACTTCTTATTGTTGCCGAAACAAAAACGCGACGATATAGTGACACTTCTATTACAATTATTCCACACCTGTCGGACGCACCGTTATGCAAATAGTGCTTTTTATATATACATATAGTTACCATATATACATTCCTGCGCAAAAATACATCGCTCGCATGATGTAACTTCTCTAATCCAATTCGTAATCCAGCCGCGTCTATTATAATACATGACCCATACCGTGTGTACTAAACATATCCTGTATATATACACACAAAATAAATATTGTCCCAGAAACATCATCCTTCGAGCAATGCAAACAAAAATTCTAATTAACCATATTGCCGTATAAACGTTCTCGCCGGCCATCATATCGAATAATAGAACCGGAACAAGAGCTCATATTATTTATACTAATGATAGCAATAACCGCAAAGCTATGACAGGTGTACGCGCTCCGCCTCGGGCCATAGGAAGTATAATACGCGTTGCCTGCACTTTGCCGCTCGAGACCAAATTGCCTCGTGTATGTACTTCCATTAAGAAACGGGAGAGAAGACGGCGCAAAATATAATATATTGCCCTCCGTCAGCGCGCGAGTTTCTCGACCCCATTCCGATACTGCGTTTTTTCGTTTCCCCCTTTTTGCCGCTTTTATCGCGCTCGCTATATCGTACGCAAACCGCTTGTCAATTTCGCTTGAAATTTTCCTTCAAAAATACAAGCCGATCTCATATCGTAACGACGCGTAAATACAAGAAGAAACGGCAGCTGCGCCCGTCGATGCGACACTCGAAAATATACGGTCTCATTATGTTTGCGCTTGAATTAGACAGCTGAAACCGGTGTTTAAAAATAAATTGTAAAGTACACTCGCGTCGTCGTGTCGCGGCTATGTCTGTTTGCGCAGAATTAAGCGAATTATTACCGGGACGATCAACGCCGCGCGAGGCGCCAAGATTCCGTGAATCGTATTTGCGCATCAGCGGGAAGATAAATATCGTGTGCGCCGCCGCGGTGAATAACCATCGGCACAATCTGTCGTCGAGATTTCGGTATTTCCATCGTGTATCGTTGTAAAAGCGCTTCTGTGTGCAGGGGAAAAGTTTAGAACTATATATGTACACTGTACACGTCTTGCGGGGTACCCATATATGTATATAGTATTAGTCGCTCGCGGCTGATAAGGAAAAGGACTCCTACGGCGAGAGCATATACTCAGTTTTTCTTGATCGTTCGATTTGCAAACCGGCTTCGTGCGCATTTCTCAGATAACGACGTTTGCGCGCGGGATTATTGTCTTAGCGCGTTAACAAGCCTGATTTATCGTAGTCGTTAAAGCTGAGAATGTGTTTTGTTTTTGCATTTCGGCGAAATCGTATAAAACGTCGATCATGCATGTACAGCGTAAAAAGTTAAACTTACGAGTGATCCGATGGCCGAGTGCTCGCGATTTTCGGGAAACAGGTAGAGATCGAAGAGCACCCAGGCGCCTCTCCAGACGAAGACCACGAGCGTCCCGACGACCCCGACACTGAACGCACAATCGAGGATGTAGAGTGACCAGTCTCTCGTATTCTGAAATGAAAAAGAAATGTTTCTTCCTGGTCAATAAGCTCCAAACACAACGTTGTCTCGAATAATATCTCCTTATCGGAACAAGAAACTTGTTTCCCTCCGACGATGTCGCAGCGATAAGAAGGACGACGATATTCGAAAATGTATATAATAATTTATTGAGACGATAACGATTTATATACATATATATCAGAGCCTAATTAACCACAGCTAAAGCTCGTCTGTATAGCCGGTTATAAATCACTCAGCACAACGGAGAGTCAAATTAACGCACAATCGAAAAAAATCGCATGCAGAGCGCGACACGTGCGAACCTGTGTATATATATATATATGTAAACCAACACGCAAGTATTACAAGAGCTGTAAGTATATATATATAGGTGCAGTGCGTTTCGTATACATATACGCGCTGGTCGACGTTCTCTCGGTCGCGCGCGGGGGAGTCGGCCGGAAACGGGGCATAACGCGCGGGCGGCATGACGGAGCTTGCAGCCGTCAATCCGTGATGCGCGATCGCTCATCGGTAGATCGTTGCGCGCATCACGACTTCGATTGCCCGCGTCGCAGCTCTATATACTTATACTTTTACTCGCAGGTTTGCGCGTGTCGTCCTGTGCGTGCGCGGGTAAATCGTATTAGGGGCCGTTATACTTATACGCGCACTTTTTTGGGCCTTTTCGCGCGGAGTACGGCGTTGCGTGGTATACAGCGCTGCAGCCGGAAATTACACTTTACGAGTGAAATTATTCGAACGAATTGAAATGTTTTCATTTGGTGAGACGCGCGCTGTGCCGCACTACATATATACATACATACATGCGCCGGATCAGCCGCGCTCACGGAACAAGTGTGTCAAGTACATCTGAGCTGCATCGCGCAGGGCTGATGCCGTGCTGGTCCGCGTAGCGCGTCGTGCGTATGCGTATGCGTATCCACGTTTTATGTTTTCGTTGTGAAAGCTAATTTTCGGCCGTGTGTCGTTATAGAGGAAACGTATAGAGATTAGCGCGCGGCTACTTCCATATACGAGTTTCCACACGTTTACGCGCGGCTATTGTCTATATTATATATAGGTATATACATAATTAGAAATGGCTCAATATTGGAGCTAAGCTTTTTATTCGCGGCGACGTTCATGGACCCCGAGCACGATTGGAGCGATAAACTTTCCAGCTTCGACGAGTCGTGAAATAACACGTGTGTTTGTTCAACGATTTCCCAAGAATACCAGGCATTGCCGGTCCGTTATCGGTTTTCGTCTTTTGCGCAGGTGTAAGTACTTCCACTCGATCGACCGATCGCATACGCATAAATCGATGACTCGTGCACACCTAACCTCAATCCGCCTAAAGAATCCCTTTACATAACGCGAGCGAACGTCGAATATCCCGCGGCCGCGCAGCATCCGATAGCCTCGCGATACCTGCTCGGCTCTTGGTTCGCGCGTACACATCGCGACTTACATTGACTCGAAAGAGAGTGGGCACGTCGAAGTAGCCGTCGAAGGTGTCGAGACTGATGGCAAAGGGCGGCGCGGCGATGTTCCTGAGGCACCTCATGCAGGCGAGCGCCAGCAGGCTCACGCAGGTCGTCGTGAAGACGGTCTGGAAGGTGTGCTCGGTGTAGAGATCGAGCGCCTGCCAGGCGCCGCGCCAGGCGTTCACGCAGCAGATGCCGAAGACGAAGGTGTAGAGCCGGGAGCCGAGGTAGTAGAGGAGCCGGTGCTTGTCCGGATGGAGGCACTCGTCCAGCAGGTGCTGCCCGAGGTTGAAGGTGAAGAGACCGCAGAACCCGATGAGGATCGAGGTGAGACTGCTCAGGTCCAGGTTCTTCGGGTAGATGTAGATGCCGCTGAGGCCCCAGGTGCCGCGCCAGTAGCCCACCACCGCGGGACCGGCTATCGTCGCCGAGAACACGACGTCGAGGACGGTCAGGATCGTGTAGTGGAGCCGCGAGCCCGAGACCTCGCCGTGGCCGTCGAGCCGACCACCGGCCGCCGCGTGCAGCTCGACCATCCTGCTCCAGTTCTCCCGTGGCTCGCGTCGGCTGTTGTTCTCGTCGTTCCTTTGCTGATGATGGCTCGACAACACTGACTTTTCCTCACTGCCGCTGCCCATTTTCGGGCATCGTTCCCTGGCTCTCTGTGCTCTATCTCCGCTCGCGGGCGTTCCTCGACTATATATATATATATATACAGGTGCTACTGGCGTATTCGCAAAGCGAAGAATCGCTCGAGGTGGTGTAATGGCTATTGAGAGACTCAAAGGAGGAAGCGCTTCCTCCTCGACTCGGCGAGGCTCCTCCTCCTCATCGTGCCAGCAGCCTCATCATTTCTTCGCCGCGATGTCACGAAAGCGTATACGCTCCTTCTCGCAAGCTCAGGCGAGCTTTCGGATATACGCGCTGTATAGGTGTATATGCACACTTGGGGAGAAAAAAAACACATACACACAGACACACACACAAACAAGCGGTGTACGAGTATAGTCCCGAGAAGAGGAGATCGGTGCAGCCGAGCGCGCGACGGATGAGGCACTGTGAGCCTGCTCCGGCTCCGGCTATCTTTTATCAACTGTTGAGCGCGGACCAACACCATCTCACTATCATGCGGAACATCGACGACACGGGCATCCGTCTCTCTCTCTCTCTCCCTCTCGCTCTTTATCTATCTGCATTACAGCCGTGTGCGGTAGACGACACACACGCGTACTCTTCGCCCTCCTCTGTGCAGGCCTTACAACCTGTGTGTCTATACACACATACACGCGCGCGCATCGGTTCGTGCGTAGGTGCGAGAAAGAGACGGAGCTTATATATTCCCTCTAGTTACTATATATAATGCGCGAGTGTGCGTGTGCTTGCACGACCCAACCTCCTACTCCTCGGGCCCGCTGCAGCCGACGAGCGCGTAATAATCGTCGCGAAACTATACTGCACGCCTCGCTTATAGATTGGACTGCTACGGGACACGTAGGTGGTCAAGAGGAGAGGAACAAGCTGACGGACTCAAGTCCACTGTTAGATCAAGATTGAGACGCAAGCTGTGCTTTTCCTCGTATTGTACTTTGTTTTTCTCCGTCCCCAGAGCAGATCGGCGCGGTTTGCTTACTCGATGGATTGGTTTTTTCTTTGTTTTCGCGACGAAAGGACCCGCGCCAGATTGCTGGGATTATATAGAATTGGGGAATTCCGCGCCGGTGTGCGCGTACATTGCGAATCGTATTTTCCGACTGTGCATACCTTATCTTATCGGCGAATTTTAGACGGATTGATAATAACCGCCGATTCGAGATGCAGATATAGATTTAGCATACAGTCGAGAAGAACAAGGCGGAACAGATTACTGCGTATACTTCGGGGGCCAGTCGTGACTAATCGTTTCGAACTTTCAAGTTTCGCTGCGCTTTTTCTTAACGCTCGAATCTACATTACAGACGCCCAATAACAAGCTCGAGTGTAAACAGGCGCTTAGTATAAAATCGCCTTTGCCTTTTCGATGTAAACAGGCGATAGTAGCGGGATGACTCAAAAACGTGTATATCCATTATATGCGCTTCTTCTGAAATTCCACGTTCCCGCGAGAGCTATTATAGAATCGTGTGTATCTATATGCAAACGACAACGCACATATAGCGCGGAAACTTTTCCCGAGGCGGATTCGAGGAAAATAATGCCCGGCTCTGTATACTTTCGTATTGGGAAAAATCATTAGAGAGCCGAAAATTATCGGCGACGGCGGCTTCTCGATCTTCGTCCGTTTGAATTGAGATATATAATATTCGGGATCCGTCCGCTCGTTATATTATACTTTGAATAACAATATTTGTATCGAGAAAACGAAAATAAGAAAAAAAAATACATCAACCAGTCGCATCGATTTTTAAAGTGCATATATCTTCGAGGCGGATGATTCAACGAGTGTCGTGATTAATTGCCCAACACTTAACGTTACATCGCAGAAGAGACTCGTTAGATTTTAATCGGTCTCAATTACATGGTATTCTGCCATATCGAACCGGCTATAACAATCGCGATAAATCTCTTCGCACGTGCGCGCATAATGTAAGTGTGCGCATGATCATCCTCCCGAAAAAGTCGCGTATATACGACGCAGGAGTGGGCATATACTTACTACATGTAATCTTGTCGCGCGGCGACGAGAGAAGAGCCGCGCGCGAACAAAGGGCCGCGCGCGAGCGGCGATTATCAATATATGGGACGCTGCGCACAAAAGAGTGACAAACTCGCGCATTGTCTCGCCTATGAACGACCTTGCCTGGGATAAACGGCCAAACACACGACGTGTGTACTTAGAAATCTCCCGGGTGTATACTTTATATATATATATAAAATATATAGGAGATCGGAGTCGAGAGGCAAAAACTTGTTGTCTCCTCTGCGATGTTACTGGTGCAAGCGCAAGGATAATGTATTGTAATCGTATGCGCAGCCGCACGTGAGTCGCTCGGTTTTTCCGCGAGAGCCTCGTTTTCCCACACGGACACGCGCGCCGAAAACTGGATCAGCGTTGAAAAATTCCAGCGCCCGAGGGGGCCGAAGATTCCGGGTGCTTTTTTCTCACCGGACACACGCGCGCGCAGACGTCGAAATTTATCTATATCTATAGCGAACGCAACGGCTACCTTGAGACGTGATTTTTCTACGTGAGTGGCGTTTCCTGCCCGAGCGGATTCCTCGCCGAGAGAGCTTTTGTACCGAGACAGACGGCTGTTAATCGACACCTTTTTGTCCGGCAATCTAGCTTCGGTTTCGAGCCAATCTTCTCACCTTGGCCGGTCCGCGTATAGACAATTTTACATGTAATTCGCAGCCGTAGCGCGGCTTTTCATCGCTTTTCATATAGTTATTGTGTGTGCGCGCGCGCGTATGAAAAGAGGAAGAAGCTTGCGCGCGAGAGAGCTTTTCAAGCTCGTGATAATGATGATGATGATGATGACGGTGAAGAGGAACTCGAGTTGGAATATCGTTTCTCAGAGAGTCTGTTCAACGGACATCGGTAATAATGAAATGCGCCGATAAGATCTGATTATATTATTGTATCGTTATTTTTTTTCCAAACGGAAAACGCGTAACCGGTGCACAGCCAATTAAAATAACGTTGCGTCATTCGGAATATTGGAATACGTGCATACACCGTAATAAAAATGTGCGTGCGGGGACAGTAGGTGATATATATATATATATCACCTACTGTCACTATATATATACGTGTCGCTTGTTGGACGCAAATTTGTTTTTTGGTTCCAGATACGGCAATTGCGTAACGAGCGAATTAACATACGCGACTGCTCGGAATGTTTCAGGCGCGATAATGACGCTTAATAGACTTAGTATTCAATAAAGTGTACCGAAGACAACTCGCGACTCCTCACGAGAAACCGCGGAATATCGATATAAACATATATATTTGCTATAGAGAACGTTATTCTTTGATCGAAGAGATAAGGAGGGTATGTGTGTAATTTAATTGCTTTTCTGTATGTATATATACATTAGCACGAAGAACGGGCAAACCTTGTGAACCAAAACCAACAAACTTATATGTATCTATAGAGAGACGCGACTTATGTTCACAAGTGGAATTTTTCGAAAATACGAGAACATTTCAATCGTAAGAATATACCAAACGTTTTTAATATCGCTCATATGCATGCATATGTATATATAACGCACATTACAGTCGATCATGCTTATGCGACGCCTCTTGTCTTATCATCCTAAAATCATCCTGTTTGAAGAAAGCAGCTTGACGCTGAAAAAACGCAAAACTGGCAAGTTTCTGTCTGTGTATGTTTGTGTGTTTGTCTGATACAACGACAACTTAGCATTCGTCTTATCAAACTTTTCGGAAAACTCACGCCGCCATCGATAATCCAGTCGTCGCGGCAGTCCGTCGAGTAATTACTTTGTCTCTTATCGTCGACATCGTTTATGTATATGCGTTTATGAAGTTTCTCGTCTTTCTCCGACACTGAGAGTTATGTTGGTAAACAAAAAAAATATCGTTCAATATTGGATCTTTATATATAGCGCTGTGTTGTGGAAAATCCAATTTCAATGTAAATAGTATGAATTCGATGAAATATCGACGTTTTGTAAACTACATTGTATAACGTTCCCCGCAACTTTCTCAAACTTCGTTCAAGCATCATAGTATTTTAATAGCTTTCACAAATTTGCTATAAAATCACCGTGTTATCCCTATATAAATAAAAGTTCGATAATCCGTGTATTGACGTCGTTTAATTAAATTTAATTGAAATTCATTAGTTTTCGCGGCCACGTAATTTGATCGATCGCTTTCTGTCTGCACTTCTCGCATACAATAATTGGACACATCTCATCAATCCGACGAGAGATTAGCCGGCCTGTATACAAAAGAAACGCAATAATTCAGCCGTCGCTCCGAGTGCGGGGATAGCCAATAATCGAATAATTATCCACATCTGTTGATTACAACAAATTGCACAAAAACCTTCTCTCGGAGCGAATCAGTCCCTGACAAAACTACACGCTATATACATAAATAGACGCTAAAGTTGTCTGACGCAAAAAGGATAAATATTACGGGGCTATATCGATCGCGCCTCGAGCCGATATATTCATATGCGCCAATATAAACATAATTATAGCTCTTAGCTCACTATGCCAGCATTCCCTCGTAATAATAATAACGCACAGATGCGGAAGGTCAATCGTTAATGAGATAGAGATAATATACTGACCGCCCTGTACCTAGTGGGAAACCGAAAGACGAATCTCGGGCTGTCGAGGGTGACGAGAAAAGGCGGCGCGAGTAGATTCCTCAGGCATCTCAGGACCAACAAATCCCCCAGGATCGCGCAAGTGAAGCAGACGATGATGCTGTGGAAAGAAAGAAGAGCACAGAGATGATTGCCAGATATGTATCGCCAAGCCTATTGAGTGTGTGCGAGCGTCTGATTGTATTTCGCGCGCTTTTCTTTATCGTTCGTTATACATGGGGGAGAGCTCGTTGAGATAAGCCTTGGTATAGAGAGTATCAATTTTGCTCATAGCGGACTTATATACTTAATCGACGCTCGCAAGGACGCCCTGGGCGAGCTGTGGCGTTGATAAATATTTTCAAAGTCTCTAACTCGATAACCTCGGCTCTAACAGAAAAGCAATAACCGAATGACAATAAAAGCAACTGCATTACTACGTTTATATATAACGCGTCTGTAATAAAACCGGCGCTGTCTCGAATCGTATATACTGTACATCATATAGCCGACGGAAGAATTCGCGGCGCCGGTGCGGAAAAATTATCTCGGGGTCGTCGCACCAGCGCGTTTCGACAAAAAAGAAAAATGCCGACGAGAAAGTGCTTCTCTCTTTGCGCGAGACGATATAGCAGGACAGCTGCTTGTCGAAAATTTCCACGGCTCGAAAAGTAGGTGACGATACGACTTTGATATAGTCGCGTATAGAAAAGGCGTTGCTGTTTTCTCGAAAAAGCAATCGTTGTTTGCCGTATAATACGTATATGCATGCGGTTATTTACAAAACCGATTTCTGGATTAGCGAAGCTGCGACAGAATCATGAGCATTTATTGAAGATCGAGTTTATAATTTATGCGTTTACGAAGCTCTCGTATTTGCTGTATACCTCAACAAACAAAAAAGTATCGCGTGTTGACTTTCATCGATACAATCCAACGACCTTCGCGCGGGTACTTCCCAGACACCAGACACCCACGCGGTGAAGAAGAAAAAAGCTTCGCGCGATATTTACCCAGCTTGAACACCAAACTGATCGTTGAGCAGGATCCAAACGCCTCGCCAGTGGCAATTACAGGCCAGGCTGAACAGGTAGATGTAGACGGCGCGAACGAGTCGACAGCCGAGTCGAGCGCATGGACCCTTGCCACTTGCTCCCTCGGCGAAAGCTCGATGCAGTGGCTGCTTCAGGACCGCGAAGAGAAAGTGTAGACTCATACCCAGTCCGGAACACAGCCAGCCGCTGAATCTTAAATCATTTGTCCTTTGTATTGTGTGTATAGTTTGAATTTTCCTTTTTTTCGCGGGCGTTTTTTTTCTTTTTTTTATCGAGTTATTTGTCGGACTTTTTGTATTGGTCGTGTCGCAGGGTAGCAGGGTGTGGGAATATATTAGCATTTGATCGAAGTCGATGAAAAAAAAAAAACTTTTCCATCGGATAACAAAGTTGCATGAAAATTAACTGGGAGTGGGTATGTTATTTTTAAAATATTAAGAGCAACATTTCTGCATATAATATATATTCTTTTAAGTAATTCCTTTTTGAACCTTAGCGTCTCTCTTCGAAAACTGCACCCATCGGTCACTATAATGTTTAAAACATGTTTCAGTTCATTAATTAGCCAAAGCCACTTCGATGCGCAACACGTTTATTCGGTTTTCGAAATACATTAAGCGATTCTACCAATGTCAGAGTGTCAAAGTGTGAACGAGACATAATACGCGTAAGATTTGCGAAAAAAACAGTATTAAAAGTGATCTCGAAAAAAAGTATCGCTAAATTGTAATCACTTTTTTACGATACCTCAGACCTCCAAGTATCACAAACGATATAAAAATGAGTAAGCGCAGCTGTCAATCGTTATACATACCGCGATCGCCGATTGTTTATTCGCGACTATTAATACACAGCGCGGCGACATTTCCGTGTTATCTTTTAATTCCGGGTGTCCGCATTAATGAAAAAACTTCGTAGAGGGTAGATATTACGGGTTTTTTCCCCTATGCGTATATACACGCGCGATGAACGATCAATGCCGCGCACGCAGTTCCGCGAGTTTCAATTATTCAGAAAGCTCTCGCCCGCCTGCACTGCCTACTTCGTCGATATCAATTCAACGCGGCCGAATAAATCACCAGCCGATCATGGCCGACGATGTGCAATCCAAGTGCGTATTAATAGCTCGCGTATATCGATGATCGAACTTACATCTCCTGGTGAAAGTCCATGAGGACCCAAATGCCTCTCCAATGAGCGACGACCATGGGCCCGACCACCACAGCGGCGACGAGGCAGTCGAGGAAGTATATCGTGCCGGGCTTGAGCTTCGCGCTGCTGGTCCTGATGTTACCGATCGCCGCATCGTCCTTGTCGTCCGACTGATTGCCGAGACTTTGATTTTTCGTCGCGATCTGAGGATCAGAAGCAGAAAAAAGCTCCGTAACGCAATATATATTAGCATATTTCCTCGTGAACGCTTGGTATAAATATACATCGATTAATCGCGTCCTTTTATGCATGCGCGCAGTGACGCAAACACTGTGATTCGATCTTCTGCTCGCGAATTTTATAGACGTTATCGCGAAAATATTCGTATATGCCAACGCGCGACTAGAGCGAAAACAGTAGGTATATACTACGATACACAGCGGCGCATTAATTAATCCATGAATCGCGACTGACCTGATTCGAAGGAGAGTCAACGATTTTCGGAACAATGACGATCCTCGCGTTCCCATTGAGAAACTTGCTCGTCGCAGTGGCCTCGTTCTCGTCATTGTGGTCCTCCGACTTGTCGTCGCAAAACTTGGTTCCGGCTCGCTCTTCCATCTCGTCGCCATTGTAGTCCTGATGGTAGACGCTCAGCTCCTGCGACTTGCGGCTCTCCTCCCGACAGCCCTTGCCGAGGCTCATCTTTTGCGGCTCCACTGTATATTATATTATACAATATAGAATGAAAATCGCGCGGAAAAGTAATCGGCAGCCGACGAGGCGATGCTAGTCCGTTCGCGAGCGCGCCGAGGCCTGCAATAAGTATATCAGGAAGTTATTCCATGGGAAGGATCACGAGCCATGGCGACTCATGGAATTCGAGAGAGCGGCTCGGTTTCGCGTGTCGAGCCGACTGCCTGTACTCCGAGTCTCGTGCCTGCTGTCGAGGCACCCCCTGAGATTAAGCGATCGCTGATATATACCTTATATATATAGTGTATAGGTAGAGCTTGCGCGTAGGGCTTGCGATGGTCATCGGAAGGCGATGCGTTAGTGTGTGTGGGGATGCAAGACATCAGGGGAAAGCTCGCGAGGAGAAATGGAATTAGTCTAGGGATGGGTTGAGGTGTATAGAGTTTCTATTATATATAGATCAGTTATTAATAGCACTGGGAAATCGTTATAACGTTTTGGCATACGTATATGCAAACATTTTGTCGATATAGAGTTTGTTGTATCGGCGTATACTCGTCGTCGCGCTCTACTTTTAATTATAATGTGCGTTCATGGCATAACTGCTCTCGAAAGATTCTTCTAGATGCTTTTGTTATCTATCGCAATGCAAAGATCGAGCGTTATCTTGCGTATACGATCAACGGTGCTTCGTCGGTTCAAACATAAGCTTTTCATCGACGCACTGTCGATGTTTTCTTAGAGAGAAGAAACATCGCCTATCTCCGATGCGTTCTTTTATTTTCGACGCGTATACGTACTCACCTCGTGTATTTGCAACGTTTCGATAAAAGAAAGTGGGTTAGAGACAGTCGGGCACTTACGGTCCGAAGAATTTTTTTTCCGGAAACTATATAAACTCCGGCTATAAAGTCACTCTCTCGACGCTGCGATGGCGAATGATATTGGCTCGAAAAACCGGAGTAACATATGCCTGCTGCACGAGTGCGTGTGGTCGGGCAAAAATATTTGCATTTGAATTTAGAAACCGCTACAAGAAATATCACACTTTCGGTATGCTGAGATGATCGATGCGCTTTAAAGCGAGCCTAAATGGGTTGATAAATATGGTTTGGCAAACCTGTGAGTCAATCCATCGATTCGGTGTCGTGAGATAAAAGAAAAGGAAGGAAAACGCACTGGAAGGTACGATATAATATTTTATTATAATCACAAAATGCTCAACTGTTTGATACAATGCTCAAAATCTTAGGATAATACAGTATATTCAAAGCACAAAAATATTTCCAAAATTTTTTCATAACATTGGCATAATCGCAGAGAAAAACTAGACGTAGTAACTACAAAGTTTGTTAAGTACAGCTATAATTAAGGTCTCACTGTACAGTCGCTGGACAATACTTATTATTTTTTATTGTTACATCGATACGAACGGAAAGAGTCTAACTGGAAAGTACTTTTCTTATATAGAGGTGTATAATATATCATATTGTGAGGTGTATTATTGCTGATATGAAAAAACTTACACTTTTCCTTCGTCGCCGAGCCGCTTGGAGTTTTGTGCATATATCAAAGATATTCTGACGTAGAAAAATTAGCCTTGTGACCGGTGCAGAATCTGTCCGTACGCTCGATGAACCGTCACCCACAAAGTGACCTTACCATTAAAGACTTTTTTTTTTGTTTTAATTATCGTTGGGTATGCTCGAAAAATTTTCCATACTCGCATATTTTATGTGCAAGCTAGACTAAACGGTATTATAAGTTTGTTAAAAAAATGTGTCTCTGATGTCAGTGCCATTCGAGTTTAGTTGTAAGAAACCTACCAAACGTTGATAAGAAAATATAATTTTCTCTTTCCTCGTTTCAAGTAAAACGTTTTAACAAAGAGACTATACTATTTGCAACTATCTCATTATCGAGTAATTAGCTTAAATAACATTTTCTGAGCTTACCCAACAAATACTTATAACGTAAAGTAAAAAGCTCGCATACTTCTTATAACAAGGGATTTGCGCAATAATCTTGCCATAACTTGAAAAATTCGAATAATATTTATATACGTATAGCACGCGCACAGCCTCGTTTCAAAATGCAACGTTCAGAAGCGATCTCGTCGATAATCGAAACCCCCTTTTGTCTCCATTTAAGTACACGGTGAAAATAACGACGCTTTCTTACATGTTAATAACAGTCGATGTGGCAGCAGGCCTGCGAAAACCAGGCGCATTTAATTGAAAAACAAACAATATACTGTTAAGGTGTTAACGCAAATAGCATATCGAAGTTCATTGTAACAACAAAACTTTTAGTGCTTGTTTCAGTCGTTCAGTATCTTGAGTCAAGACTTTTTCTCCTCCAAGATAGAATGTAATTTGTGTTAAAAAGTGTTTGCTCGTTTATTTATTTACTTTGTTTTTTGTCGAGTGACGGTGCTCAGAAATAATGAGAAGAGTTTATTGATATGCAAGATTAAGATGCTCAAGCCGTGATATGTGTTTAATTTTCAATATTTCTTGTATAAGTGGATGGCGTTAGATAATAGAAATTAGATCGAAAATATTTAAATACTTACTTTGATTGATTTCTTTGAATTTCCAAATAAGCATTGGTCCAAAACATTTGTCAGAGTAAATTCGATTATTATGATATGAATCACGGCTTAATTCTCTCAAATGAAGTCTTGATTTCAAAGCATTTTGTTATCTCCGTTAAAAATTCAGTACGCGTCTAGAAAATGAAATTATAGCTGTCTTTTGAAAATTAAACGTAATTTGAGGAAATGTCTTAGCTATAGTTATTTGTCTGAACAATTGACATTTTGTATCTTTGAAATAGTATCGGATTTGTATTGATGTATATGCAAGAAAAGTAAAGGAAAATATTGCAAATTCGTAATGGAATAACTGCATTGCAAAAGCAGAGCTCAAGCTATTATAGGAATATGAAATTGAAATGCGTTATAGCCAATCGCAGTCTTGCGAATGCGTGGAATAATTATAATAACGTTTAGTTTTAAACGAGAATTAGAAAAACGTACAGTTAAGAAATAGAGGAAAGTCTTATGTAAAATAGAAAAATTGTACTTAATATTAAATTGATTAAAGTATTATCTTACTTAGTATTAATAATTGGAATTACATAGTGTAATGTGAATTTGGAATAATATATTATTTATGACAAAGAGAAAATTCTGATAAAAATGTGATGATTTCAAAACCTCCTTTTGCTCATTGCAAAAGTATTCTCCATAACAAGCCTCTCACGTTCTAGCTAAAATATTTTTTAACTAAATTTCAACAATGTAATACTTTTTCAAAACTTCTCCTAACTAGACGACAAGACTAGTCTTTGAAACAGATTTACACGAACTCCCTGATCATTGTGTAAAATCCACCTACTGTATCTTCGAAACTATGTACTATAAAACTCGTTTTTTCCAACATTATCGTTGATACAATGAGCAACAAGACTATAGGTAAACGCACAATATAAACGGTATACGGTATTCAAGAAAATGGTTTTGTCTTTTTCTTTTTTGAAAATTTGTCGTAACGTTGTAGAAATCGAGATTGACAAAAAAAACGATTTTCACTTACACTTTATGCAAATGCTTATATACGATTTATACCCTGAATATTGCGCGTTATATTTATTTTATTTATTTTTGGTATTTTTCGTGACTACGAAAATTTCAGTTGTTTCTCGAAAGACTATACACTGCGCGTAAAAGTACGAGCTTCCCGATAAAATAACTTCCAGCGTATATCTCGTCATCGATCGTCGGACACAGATTATAACTTTAACATTTGCACCGACGTCGATCAATACTCAAAAATTACTAAATCGAACTTCATCATTGTATAAAATCTCCAGACAAACATCATGCTTCACTCGGTATGTACTACAATACTGAACCTTACAAGCTGTATTATTTGAAAATTAATGTCTATCTAATTTTTAACAGTCATCTTGTTTGAATGGAAGATTAATCGCTGTCCATGATTTCAATATCTTTACTTCGCGCCTCCTTTAAATTAGACTCGTCAACATAATTGTTTTTAAGGTTCTTTTCCTCTGCTGATTTCACGCACTAAATGATAAAATAAAATTTTCAGAATATTTAGTTTTTATATCTTAAAGCTAAACTATTTTACGTGCGCCTATAAAAAATTGTTATCTTTGAATAAAAGCAATCAATCAGAAAATTCCTATCAAACCAAAATAGCGATATCATTGCATGTAAAAAAATATTATGCTGACTGTTATTATTACATTACTTAATTTGTATCGTTAAAAGTAAACTAATTTCAACTTAAAGAATATAATACTTTGCATAAATAACTTCTAATCTAGAGGTGCAAAAAGTCAACTTAGTTTATGTAGTACTTACATCTTCTAATCGAATTCTCGGCGACACTATTTGCTCCGGAAAGTGCCATGGTTTATGATTTGGGTTATTGAGTAACTTCCAGCTGGGATAACCAACTGAAGCTTTGTGTAATTTTTTTACCATCTGCAATTATAATTTAATGGATTATTCATTTTCGTAGGTGTCGTTCAAATATTTGAATACAAGTGTGATATTACCTTTGGAGCAAATATTTGTGTGACCTTATTCACTAACCAAACAGGCAACTTTCCATGTGGATCTGTGTGCGATACATAGCCAAGTTCTGAACCTTCTCCATTTCTTGATGGCCGTACAACATATCCTATAAAAGCACAATGCTTGTAGAATATATTTAACACATTGCTTTTTGACTTTATCAATTGTATTTACCTGTGAGATAAGAAGTAGCTCTTACAAAGCTCTTCTTTGGAGGGTAGTCTTTATGATATACTGAATGGTTGATAATCAATTGCTCTGCTCCAGTATCAAGCCATGATCTTTGTAATACAAAATCTCTATTTTTCAATGGTGAAGGACAGGCCACTGTAAAATTAATTCCATGCAAATAATTTTATTTGTTGAGCAACCAATTTACTAATAAAATGTTTAACTTACTTGAATAATAGCCAATGTCATTATTGGGATTAAAAAAGCCTATATCCTTTGAATCAATCATGTGGGTATCCCACACTTTTCTGTATTCAGGATCATGCAAAACATCATATAATGTTTCAGGCAAAACATCTGGGAATCTCGTCCTAATCTGTAATAATAAATAAACCAATGCATATAATGAATAAAATGATTAGAGAAATTACAGTGCATATCTGTACCTTAACCATTCTGAAACTGATGCCTGGGACAGTTTTGGTCCAAACTGATAAGTCTGGTTTATTGTAATCCAATCTCCAGTCATTGTTGTCATCGTAAAGTTTCTTCAATTTCTCAAAATCCTTATCTTCAGCTATTTTTATCAAGCCAACATCCATTATAACTTCCTGTTTCAAGGGGTAACAATCAATTATGAACTATTGTTATCTAGAGACTACTGAGGTCATTCCAATAATAAGATAAGAGGTACAAATTTATCATGACAAATACATAATACTGTTGAGTAAAATAAAGCAGATGTTATAAAAAGAAGTAGTAGGTATTGCGAAAGAGCTTGGAACAGGAAGTTTGAAAACTTATAAATTCAAAATTGTGCGATACAGTGCAAAGAGGTATACAAAGTTTTTAACTCTTCCCAGGATAAGAAGTTAGGCTTCAAACTAAAAGTTTTCTTTGAAGCTGTCTAAAATCCGGAGGGAAAGCTGAAAACTATTGAAGAAAATACCTAAACAATTTGAAACTCAAAAATTTGGAATTTATTATTTTGGATAATTTATAATTTTAATGTACCCTATCTGAGCGAAATTTGATAAAACGCTGTAGCAGATAATCACTATTTACACTTTCCGAACTAATTAAATATTTGCAAGCCACAAGCTGATCAAAGTCGGGACAAATCCCCGGGAAAAAATAATAAACGCGTCTATACCATCAGTCCTGAGCCACTTGAAATGTTCGAATATTCTATTATGTATCAACTCGGGGAAAAAGAAAAACACATTCCACGTTGCAGTCCGTCACGCTAAACCTATAGCTCTCAAAGCTCTACCTCTCTCCTTCTCTGCATCTGCTACTGAAGAGCGAAAGCTCCAGCATGCAGCTCCGCACAACTCTCTCTAAAACAGTATACTTATACTGTCCGCAAAGTTGAACAGCGTGTGAAACAGTCTCGTGAAAGTCGCAGCTCGGCAATACGCATGCGAGAGAGAGAGGGAGAGAGAGAGAGATCCGATAACCTCGAAAATGTTAGATTAGAAAAGCCGTACTAAATTGCACTCACGTCGTCGACTGGCAGCGCAGCAACGAAAAACTCGGTGACTCGGTCTCTCGTAGCCTTATATTGATATATATCAGATATAAGTATCCTCCGACGATCAAATGAGCGGGCGACGAATCATTATCGAGCAGTGGCCACGCGGACACTACGATAAGACAGCGCAGTAGTTATAGGCGACAGTAGTCCAAAATAAGGCGCTCGCTGCTCGAATTTCAGCAGCAGCTTCGGCAAAGTCCATCGCCTTTCTCTCGCTGCAGCCTGTTGTTGACTCTCCGTCGACGCTGCTATATACTTATGTGCGCACAATGATGTTCGAGCGAGTTGCGTGCGCGACTGTCTGTCCGCACACCCCCGCGTGCGTATTGTGCAGTAGCAACAATATATATAGGAGACAAGAAAAGAAAAAAAACAGCAAGCGGTGGCGGCGGCGCGCGTCGCTCTCCCTCGCTTGTTATATCCCTCGTCGGAACCTGCGCGTTACCCGCTCGCTCCGTCCGACTCGCTCGGCTTACTCGGCGTTTTCCTCCTCATCTTGATCCGCGCACGATCCGCGGATTTTCCGGGCTTTATCGATTCAACCCATCGAAAATGCACGAAACGGGCTTTTCTCGCCTTTTGCGGTAGGTATATAACAGCACGAATCTGTGTGCGCGCGCGCGAGTCTTATTCGCGGGGCAAGAGTTTAGAGGGATGAATTTTCCTTCTGTCGTTGACAGCTCGCTAGCAAGCAGCTGATGAGGCAGCAGACGATATTATATACCTATAGGTATATTTGAGTACCCCCTCTATACCACATCAGTTATTTCTCGCGCTATATAGAGAGCTTCTTTTATAAGAGCTTTCTTGCGCGACATATGTATATATTACATTGTATTCATATGTGAATACGAGGGGGGCGGGGTTAGGTTAGGTCGGTCGCCCCATTACGCGCTCGCGACGAATCGTCAGAGTAAACTTTGCGACAGCTGATCGATTTTATACTGTGTCTCTCGCGCCTCGTCAGATTAATCGCACTTCTCTCGCTCTTATACTCTCTCGGAGCATTGTGAATTTTTCAAGCGAATATTGTATTTATGAAAGCACGCCTTTCTATAGAAACCTGCTTGATGTTCAAAACGTGAAGGAGGACGAGAGCTTGATTAAAGATTTTTCAGATTAAAAAATACACTTGAGCGTATGCGCTTACATTTTGTTTTTATACATTCTATTTTTGGGCCGGGATTCGTTATCGAAAAAAGATTTCGAAATTCGTGTTATATCATATAAGTTTTCTAGAATAACACGATTTATCTGTAGAATTATATCATCACTGACTTACGAAATTTATGAATATAAGCTGCTGGAAAGATGGAAAATTGTAAATTTATGATTTTGTTGTTGTAATTTTACTACTCTTAAACTCTTAGAATGAGATTTTTATATGTATACGTATGCTTTGCTCATTATCATTCGTATATGGAGGAAGATATCATCTATTATAGATCTCTATCGTGTAAAATTTGCTCAAAATTTTTATTATACGATGATTTTGTTCTTAATTGAGGCGAGTATTATTATTGCTCACGACAAACCCATTTGTAAAATTACCTTATACGTAATTTTCCCGTGCGGTGAACGCAAAAAGATTGAGTGACTTTTTTGTGATTAACCGCAAGTCTTTTGTTCTCATTCGCCTTATTCACCCATTGCTATAGCTATAGTATCTATAGTATATATATAGTATGATAATACGCTTGAAATCATCGGTATTCGGCGTTTTACTTCGATGCAAATATCGTGCGTAAAAATTATTTATTTTTGAATTTTGAAAATATTAGTATTTATATATAATATATATAAGTATATCGTTTTCAATCTCAGTACATTTTCGAACAATTGTCGATAAAGAAGATTACATACCGGTACTACCGGCGCGGTACCCGGTGCAATTGCGCATATATAACATACGATCGATAACGAAGATTTGACAATGTCTCAAAGGTTAGGTCAATTGTTTTGAGACTGCCAATCCGACACGTACAACTTCAACTTCTCCTGAAACTTTAATTAATTAGGTGTGTAATTTCAATACATTTTTATAATTTGATAGTTGATTTTGATTCTTGTTCAGTAATGGGTGAAACTGTTAAAGAAGAATAATCTATTGTATTTATGTAATAATATAAGGGAAGTTCAAACTAATTTCTAATATATTTCTTTGCAATTCTTAGTAAAGATAGTAAAAATACAATAAGTATCATTTGTTGCTTTACGAAATTTAAATAAGCTTCTAGAATGATGTGTCTTATCCATGTGGGGCTATGCTGTTTATCAGCTGTACAGCAAATTAAGCATTAGAAAGATAAGATACAAGGGTTTATATACAATAAATTGTTTTTCTCCTATTTACTGATGTTTGCGAGATGTTCACGATGATGTTGCTATTATTGTGTGACAAACCAATATGTAAAAATGCCTGTATATAAGAAATATTTTGCAACACATAGTTTTCGTAATCTTGTTTTGATATAAGAGAGTCTGTCATCATTGATTATTTTTACATTTATCATATTTCAGCACATTCGACTACTCTGGAACAAACATATTGCTGGCCTGATATCACAGTTGAGTTGTGACTCTTGACAAAGCTACTTGTAAGAAGTGAACGACCATGGCACCTAATTTTGTGAACACTGGTGATTCCAGTTTAGATATTAAAATTAAAGAATATTTAACTTGGAATAATGTTAGTAACATTTTCTTCAATTTTTATGACTGTTAAAAGAATTAAGTGATATTTTTATTCAAACGTGTTCATTTTAGGATGAAAAGGCAGAAAAAGAAATTCAAGCTTTGATTGAACAAGGAGATGTCAAAACACTCTCAAATTTATTTCTCAAAAGACTGGAATTTGGAACAGCCGGTCTCAGAGGCAGGATGGGACCAGGATATAATCAAATGAATGATTTAGTGATTATCCAAACTGGTCAAGGATTAGCAAAGTATTTAATGAAAACTATATCTGATGTGAAAAAAAAAGGTATTATCCTAGGATATGATGGTCGATATAATAGTAAAAGGTAAATTAATTTCTATCATGGTTAAATGAATATTTTTACTTATAGAAACTTATAATTTGACAAAATACTTTTTTTAGATTCGCTGAGTTGACTGCAGCAATCTTCTTGAACAATAACATTAAAGTCTACATGTACTCTAAAGTTTGTCCTACACCATTTATCCCATATGGAGTGCTCAAGTACAAGTGTGCTGCTGGTGTAATGGTTACTGCATCTCACAATCCCAAAGAAGATAATGGCTACAAAGTATATTGGGATAATGGATCTCAAATTATTTCACCTCATGATAAAGAAATTCAAAATAGTATTTTAGAAAATCTAGAACCCCTACAATCATCGTGGGATACATCTATTGTTTATAATAATCCTCTATTCAAAGATCCATTGGAAGAGGTCATGAATACGTACTTTAGCGATATTAAGGATAACGTTCTGTATCTCGAAATCAACAAAAACACTCCATTGAAATTTGTATACACGCCTGTACATGGCGTTGGCTACAATTACATGATTGAAGCGTTTAAAGTTGCCAATTTCAAAGTAAATTTATTCTTTTACTTTCTTCTATTAAGATTTCTTTCGGACATATAATGTATATTTTCTACACTACAGCCTCTTATCGTCGTCGAAGAACAAAAGGACCCTGACCCCGAATTCTCAACGGTTAAATTCCCTAATCCTGAAGAACCAAGTGCACTGGAATTAAGTATTAAAACGGCGAACAAAAATGATTCTACGATTATTCTTGCCAATGATCCGGACGCAGATAGACTTGCGTGTGCAGTAAAAAAACAAACGTAAGCAGAACATAACGAACCAATTCCTTCATTTTTCTTTTACAATAAATTAAATGCAAAAATTCAACTTTAGCGGAGATTGGCATATATTTTCTGGAAACGAATTAGGAGCCTTGTTAGGTTGGTGGATGTTGCATGCATTTAGGGTGAGAAAACCTGATGCAAATATAGCAGATGCTTACATGCTTGCCTCGACAGTGTCTAGTAAAATACTTGCATCAATGGCAAAGAAAGAACGATTTAAATTTGAGGTAAACTAATTTTAAATCTTTCAGTACTTCAATAGTACACGATGTGTAATATTAAACTAAAATATTTTTGTAATTAATAGGAAACTTTGACTGGTTTTAAATGGATGGGTAACAGAGCATCAGAGTTAATAAAATCCGGAAAGACTGTGCTATTCGCGTACGAAGAAGCTATAGGATTCATGTGCGGTTCACACGTATTAGATAAGGATGGTATAAGCGCAGCTACTTGCGTTGCAGAAATGGCGGCGTATCTTCAAACCATGGGTCTTACGCTGATCGACAAACTAAATGAGATATATTGCGAGTAAGATCTATTTGCCGTCAACGATATTATGAAAAATTATCGCATAATCACACATAATAAGTATTCATTTTTGTTGTAGATACGGACATCACATAAGTGATAACTCCTACTGGATTTGTTACGAGAAAGAAGTCATCAACTCAATTTTCAACCGTCTCAGAAATTTCGAAGGAAAAGAAAATGCCGTGAGTTCAAAAATAAATTCATTATACATCGAAATGCTTCACGTGTTTCGTACATATATGGTAATAATCTGTGTTTGGGTCGCGGCGACATTTAACGCGATAAGCAATTCCGTAATGAATCATTTATAACATCATATTGCTACGAAAACTTGACCAGCTTTGTGCTCGTCATTCAGGCGTATAAGTGTCGTTTGCAGAATTATACTTAGCATCGAAATGCTTATTAGTTTTTCTACAACATTATCGCTTCTTTCGCGTCTTGATTCCATTATGCAATATTTTTTACGATCAGCGTCATTGAAGTATCGTTATACGTACTTAGCTCGAGAAATAGCTTGATAAATAGCAGCGATAAAATGTTTAGCCACTACTATCTGTCGAGCAAACAATTCGTTGTTAGGAAAAAGTCGCAATGATTAATTAACGTAGGACAAAGCCGATTTTGTTTTATGCTTCACAATGATTGATTGTAAAATTATTTATAACTTATAAAACGCAGTGTACAAGCGAAAAATCGGAAATGTTTTCTTCTATTAACCGCTCGGTTTCAATCGCCAATCGAAGTCCACAATTATTCTGTACAATAGTTTGATAAGCCATTCATTATCTCGCTCCAGTAATTTCTCGAAAACTATAAAAATTAGAGTTTATCTGTTTGAAAATCTCAAGTCGCGTTCTTATCGCGGTAATCTGTTCCAAATCAAGTGAAGCGTAGATTCGCTAAAAATTGCAACAATTAAACCGGGCGATGCCATAAAAGGATCGAGTAAAAAATCCACATGAGAGATTACAAACTTCTCTGTCGCGACGCTGCGTTAGATAACAGTCCAAATGCAACCTGCAATTCCGAGAGAATCCAAAATTAAGGGACAATAGTTCGCGTAAAAATCCAAAAGCGCACATAATATGCGAGGCCTATTGTTCGGGTGAAAAAAAGCAGCTGTCACGAGCTCCAGTAGACGGACAAAGGAAGGGAGAGAGAGAAAGAGTAGCGCGTAACTCCGCGAATTATGCTAAACACACTCCGGTGGCTCGTGAAAATCGTGGTATAATAGTCGTAGCACATGATATCGCAGCGCATCAAGGCCGACGGCTGCACAAGTTGAATATATACGCGTCGCTGTACGCATATATGTATAGGAAGACCGCGCGCCGGAAAATTGCAGTGCTGGTCGAGGAGTCGCCGCGCGTGGAGGAGTTTCAAGCGCGCTGTATATAATATATGTGTCAATATTCCTGCTCGCGATAAATCAGCGCGCGCTATCGTCCGCTGAGTTCTTGGCATATTTCGCGCTTCGAGTTTTATCTCATTCCTTCGCGCTTACACAATGCAAATGCGAGAAGGAGATTAAGCGGCTCATCGGATAATGCGGTACCGCGCGTAAGAGAGGCTTTTCCGGTACATCGATTTTTTCGCGACACCACTTATAAATCGTCGAGCGCGACGCGCAGTCTTTAGCTTTTTCGCTGAGTAAGTACATGCAGAATGTCGACGACAACAACTGCGACGTTGACGACCAGAGGTTTCTGGATGGAAAAACTACAGGACGTCGCTCTGGCTTCGCTGACACTGGTGCCGTCGCTGTTGCTCGGTGTCCTCGCTATTCCCGCGGTCCAGTCGCTCTACCATCTCGCGCCTTTCTTCGACGAGACCGAGCTCAAGGCGATGTAAAGAGACTCTTTTTTGCTCTTGTATACACAGCTGTTTTTCGCTCTGTGTGCGTGCAAGGCTGTCTGGATTCAGTTATGTGTGTGTATATATTTGTGTAAAAAGCGCTTTGTGACAGGAGTGCTCGGGTTACTATATGCGCGTGTACATGGCACGTGCGGCGTTCTGATGCGGTTGAAAAAAAGTCTAGAGGCTAACGCAGTGAGGAAAAAAAATCGAGAAAAGGTTCGAAAACAATGTATGCGTTACACCCGATACAATAGACAGTAGTGGATTTAATTAGCGGACATGACCTGACCCGATGAGACTTTTCGAGCGAACGTACGTATATTTTTCAAATCGTTGACAAAGATTGATGTTGAACCGCCGTTCAACCGGAATTTTAGCGTTTTTCGCTTGATCGATATAAGAAAACCTGTTGCAGCTGCTAGAGGAATTCTTGCATTTCTGTAACATTTTTTTTCGAATTTCTCATAATCATTTATAAAACGCTCGCTCATAAATATTTACACTGAGAGTAGTCGACTCCTACTTCTGATAATATCGGCGTTTTAAGTTGTGACAGGATCAATAAATCTTAAAAAGCGAATTTATCGAAAAATCATTGACTCGCAAGCCATTTATTCTTCCGCGTTGTCAAACAATACATTTACTTCAGCTTGGAAATAGAGTAAAATTCGAATTTTTTATTAACTGTGATTGTAAAACGCCGCTTATTGATATCACATTTCCATTTACAATTTTATATATATATATATATATACACAGTGAAAAAAAATATTTTTTACTGGGTATCACTGTTACCGTACAAGGATATGTCATATATTTCTTTTTTATATTTATCCTCTATCTACACTCAAAAGTCACAGGGTAGTTTGTCTGTTTATCGAATATACAATTTGAATACATAATGTAATTATATGTAATTGCGTTATGTACATTAATATATTATTAACAACCGTAACCATAAAATGCACGTCATACCGAATCCATTTTTTTATTGCAGTATCCAACCTGTATTCTTGGAGGAAGATATACTATTACAAGTGTCAGAGACTTAACTACAGGATACGATAATACTAAGCCTGGAAATAAAGCAGTTTTACCAGTATCTAAATCAAGTCAGATGATAACGTTTACTTTTAAAAATGGATTAGTCTGTACTCTTAGAACAAGTGGAACTGAACCAAAAGTTAAATATTACAATGAACTCTGCGCTTCGCCAGATCAAAAGTACGTATTTTTCGTATAGATTTCGTAACATAATAAATAATCGACTTTAAATTTATTACAGAGATTTGAAGGAGCTCCAAGGCACCTTAAACGAAATGGTTAATGCTATTGTTGAAGAGTTTTTACAGCCTAACGAAAATAAATTGATTCCTCGTAGTTCGTAAATCGATGTCGTTAATAATGCCACAAAACTTGTACATTTATAGTGGTTACGATATGCAAATATGATTGTAACAAAATGTGACTGCGGTGGTGATAAATTACTTTTCGAACAAATTAACTGTAACAAAGTTTTACTAAAGAAGTCTTATTTATAATTTGACTGAATTTTTTATAAATACTTATAATGGCTGTTGAAATTAAAATGCACAAGAGTTATGAGTAGTATTTGTGATAAAATAGATTTAACTATGGCTTCCAATTCTTTCTTGTTCACTAAATAAATTCTTTTATTACGGTTTATAAACAATAAATAAATCTTTCATATCTTAAAAAGTAGTTTTTTCTTACAATTATTCAATTTTTTGCGCAGTACTCTTGAATGCTACAGTTCATATAAAAAAATAATCTACACTGCGTATTTTAGATATCTACAAACGTATTTTTATATTATTGATTGTAGAAAAGTTAAGAAGACTATAAAATTGTAAGGCAGTAAAGTTACGTCGATATTGATTTTTTCCTTCCCCTTTTTTTCGTACGATTCCCTTTGCTGTTTTGAACTTGGAATGTTATGCACTAAAAAATTGTATCAATAGTTAATTTTTATATTTTATTCAACTATAATAAACTAATAAAGCATACAAACTTGTTCATCAAGAAAGTCCATAAAAGCATTTAGTTTACATTTTACTCCGTTTTGTTTCATCATTAAATGCAAAGGTTCCAATGGCAAAGGCTCGTAAGTCAAAACTTTAGTGTATAAATCCTTATTAGTTCTGAGCAGTCTAGTGAAAACATCTTTAATACTTACAGGATTATTTAAGGAATCAGCTGGATCAACTTCATTATAGTCCATTTCTTCGGCTATGTCAGGGCTATAGAAAACATGTAATATAATTAAATGAACTTATGTATATTTAAATTTTAGCAAGATCAATTTATTATTTACCAATTTTGCGAAGAGTGTGCTATATCAGAGTCAATTTTCTCCTTTAAAATACTTTTTTTACAGGTTTTCTTCAAATTCTGTCTCTTCGGTGATGGTGCATTATTTGAATCCGGTGACTTATCGCTTGAAGCTCTCTTTTGAGCTATAGATACTGGATGAGTTTCGTTATAAATATGCGTTAACAGAAGTGTCGCTCTACTTCGAGTTTGAGGCTTCAAGCCATATTTCTTTAATTCTTTCTATAAAACGAAATAAAATTAATTATTTTATTTTCCGATTTATAACATACATTAATTGATGATGTACGAAAAAAATACTAACATGTAATTCTGGTGTGTCCATTTGACTATAATCAATCAGTGGCGTCACGTCTTTAGCTTGTTCTCTAACTTTTTGTGGTGAGTTTTTATTTCGCTCTGGAGTAACAAACGATGATGATCTCTGCAGATTACACCTCTTGCTTTTATTCCTAGTTTGTTCAGTAAAATTAGTAGCTGAAGCTGATTTGGTTTCTAGCTTTCGGGACTGCTTTGACAATTGTTCAGGTGATTGGCTTTTTCTCATTTCACTGACTTTGACATTAGTTGTTTCAGTTGCTGTTATTCGTGACTTTCGCCTGTTTTGACTTAAAATAGGTGAAGAAATTAGCGCTGACACTTGTGAGGTTCGATCTGTAGAACTTTTTGTTGATTTTAAACTTGATTCAAGCGAAATGCTTTTTTCTAAAGAAGTTGAAGGTTTTTTGGAAATGTTGCTTGACTTGGGCGATTTACTTGCAACATTCTTTTCCAATGAAGGCTTCGTAACCCAATCATCGTCGAAGTCTAAGTCATTAAAATATTCGTCATCAATTGCAACAAATCCATCTAGACTTTCTTTGCTTGGCGTATTTAATTTATTTAAATTTTTATTTTTCGATTCATATAAACTATCAACATTAGTTTCATGTACCTTCTTTCCGTCCCATTCACATAATTCCGGACTAGAAATGATAGAAATTGGACTTAAACTTATCACTTCACACTGACTACCATGATTTTTACTAGACGTTGCTTTACTAAAATCTTCTTGTAATTGTTTCTGATTTTTGTCTGGACTCTTGTGCAGTATCTTACTTATTTCGTCATCAATGTCTTTACTTTTCCATTCGGACGTTTGTAATGATTCGGTTTTTTTACCCTTCTTACTCAATTCTTTTATATTCAATTTTTTACTTTCTAATGAGTTATCTGATTCAACAGCTGAACGATAAGAGAATGTACTATCATTCTTTATATTTTCTTCATCTGAATCGACGGACAAGTCAATTAGATTATGTTTTGATTTATTTTCTTTTGCTATTGTAGAGCTAATAACTTTAGAAACGGTAAATCGCTCTAGATTATCATCAACCATATTAAGTGGAAATATTGCGTCATCTTCAATGTTAATCAATGCAGCATTGGATGCCAACTCAAATGAATTACCTTTTTTAATTGATTTAGATGTAACATCTTTTTGGTTAAGAGGTTCTTTTTTATCAAAGGTCCTACTCTGCTCTTCTTCATCAGAATCAGAAACTAATGTTACGTCTTCAATCCCAGTATTTGTTTTTGAGATAGTTGGAGTCTGCGTTAGATTTTTGGATATCTTAGCGCGCTTTTTTAAATCAACTTTCTCATTAAATTCTATTTTATTTTCATTTAGAATACTTTCTTTTAAGTTCTTCAAGTTTAATTGTTCCCTGTATTTTGCTATACTATTATTGTGTTCATTATGTTTCTTATACCTTGAATACATTGACATCTCACTTTCATTTAGAGTAGTATCCTGAATATCATCATCAGAAATTGATGAACTTCTCGATTCTTTTTTGTCTTTTTTTGCTTGATTTTTTAAAGTTTCTCTATCAGGTACTTTAAAATTACAAGATTCATCTTTTGATACTGCGAGAGAATCGTCTGTATTTTTCATCTTATCAACTTCAATGAAATTGTCCTGTGAATATGGACTTGGAAAATCGTTTGTTAATAAATCATGCGATTTAGTATTTTCCAAAGCATTGCTACTTGTTGAAGCCCGAGAAGTTTGATTCAATAGTACCTTATTTTCTCCTTCTAATATGTCTTGTTCAAGTAAACTGATCACTCGCCGTTGATCATTATTTTTACGTCCGTCATTTCGTAAATATGCGTAAGAATCATCATGACGCTGTTTTAGGAAAGGATTCTTACGTGTAATCCGTAATTCTGGAGTATCTGTTTCAGAATCAGTATCTAATGCTGATCTTGCATTTGCCCTGCGAACCTTATCAATGAATAAACTCAAGTCCGTTTTTAGTTTCTTAATGTTTTCTCCTTTTAATTCAAATTCTGGTTCGCAGCTAGTTTTATTAGGTCTTGGGGGTGTTAGTGCAGTATACATCAATTCATTATCATTATCATTGGCCAGTGATGCTATTGTAGGTGCAATATCTTCAATATCTATATCAGTATATATTGGCTTATTTGGGGTGACACAATCACTCAGTTTTGCTGAAGTATTATACTTGGGTATTTTTGGTTTAGATATATCATTATTTATGAAATCTTTTGAAGAGTTATGAATCATTTCTGGTGATCTATTAGTTTTTGGTGTCACTGCTTCAGCAACTTGTTCTTGGTCATAACTTTCTGTTTCTGAAGTAACATCATTATGCCTTTCTGGCGATCTACCGACTTTAGGAGTCACTGCTTCAAACATTTGTTGGGTGACATCATTATATATTTCAGGTGAACTTCTATTCTTCGGAGTAACTGTACCATGTATATCTTTTAAATAAGGTGTTGTTATGTCACTTTGAGGACTACCGATTTCACTTAGATTGATTACAGTTTTTTGCGAACTGATATTTTCCCTGTCTTTATCTTGACAATTTGATATTGTATCATTAGTATCTTCTTTTTCATCCTCATCAATTAATTCAACTAATATATTCAAATTAGTATTATTTGCACATTCTTTGGTTTGATTATTTTTATGAGTTTTGCATGGATAAGTGTTTTCTTGTTCATCTTCAGATTCAAACATATCAGGAGATGCAGTAATTCGCCTATCACTCATTTTTTTTACAGACGCATCATTTTTTGAAAGTGGCAATGGATCTGAATTATATTTTGATATGGGATCGTTAATTTTTGTTGCCTAAAAGTAATATAAAAAGTTTAAAAATTATTATACCCATTTTTATAGAATATATTGAGTTTACCTGTAATTGTAATGATACATTTTGTTTTATAACAGAAGCATCACAATTATATACTGATAATGTATTTAAGGAATGATCTGTATTTACATGATTTTTGTTATTCTCTTCAATGGTTATATCGTTATGTACACATGTAGATTGTTCTAGTTTTTTGAATTTGAATTCTTTCTGCTTCGTCCTTAAGTATGTAAATAGTCCTGGAACTTGATACAACCTTGCTAGTTGTTTCACTTCTGACAATAAACCATCATTTTCAAAAATGTTGTTATGTTTATAAATAGTTCCACAATATATGAATTCTAAAAATGCTAATGCTGAAAGCTTTTCATACTTAATCCAAGATATCTTTTCTTTTATACAAGATTGATTTTCCGAATCATTTGTTTCAATGTCAAGCAGAATATTTGAGCATTGTACATGTAAAACTAATTTATGAACGTAGATATGTTTCTCATTTTTTACAAAAATAATTAAGTCACTTGCTGCACTATCATTTAAAGTATCTCTCCATTTTAATATCAATGTTCTCATAAATTCAAGCTCCCGATCCATATTCTCTGGTTCACTAACATTCAATGATGAAGAAATATTCTTTTCTGTTTCTTCATTAATGATTACATCAATATGCATGGGATCATATTCTATCGAATCATTTGCTAAAACAGTATTATGCTCGGAATTGTCATCAATAGCTAAAATTTGGGAATCCTAAAGAATGTATCATATTTTCACTTTATTAGACCTTATGTATACAAAAGGAAATATAAATTAATAAAACTGCTACACTTACAGCTGATTGTGCTGTTTCCACTTGTTGCCCTGATGGTAAAAAATAGAATTTTAAATCTTTAACGTAGAAATCATTATATTTTTTCGTTAATCTGCTTTTATCCCATAGTTTATCCAACTAAAAAAAAAAGGTTATTAATTCAAATGAACACAAATCGTGAATTTGAAGTATATATATAATCTAACCTCCAAAAATCGTACATAATTCAGTTTTTAAATAAAAAAATGCTGAGTTAAATAAATATTCTTAGTTTCTTATATATTCTTACCGATTTCTCGATTTTTTTTAGATTTTTACACGTTAGGCTTGTAGGCTCATTATCTCGCGAAACTACTTCAGTCTTTTGTTGAGTTTGAGTAAAGGCATCATCACCTGTCAGAATACAAGCTATTCTCTCTGTTAATACACGATCTTTGTCCTCCTTCGATCGCGTTTGTAAAATTGTTGGACCAAGAAGCTTTTCTATTTATTTATTAAGAATGATTGATCAAATTTTCTATTCAAAGATTGTAAAATGAATATTTGTAATTAATTTATTTCATCCTTACTTTTTCTTGGTTTATTTGTAGAAATCTCTGTTGCTGGCTTATTAGTAGTAAAACCAAAATTTCGTAACGTAGTTTTACGCTCTTCCTCATTCATATTTTTTATACATTCTGAAGGAATGCCAGCTAATATAGCAGCCTGTTCTAATTCTACCATTTGTTCTGCTTGATACAAAGATTCTGACATTGCAAGTACAAGTTGGAGTTGTGGATCATCTTCAGTGCTCTAATAAAGAATTGTTTTGTTGTTTTTTATACAAAGAAAAAATAATACAAATAACTAACAAACTTGTAAATTAAAAAATGAATGAACTATTTAAATATTTTTATTAATGTTATGTATATAATAATTTACAGTTTTATATTTTGAATGTAGTGTTATATAATAGAACTAAGTCATTTCCAAAAGATAAACGTTATTAAGAAAACAATCAATTAAACGTACATATTTTTTACTCCGAAAGGCTTTCTTTCTCTCTGGTAAAACAGGTGTGGCTACTAAACCCATAGCTTTTCTTTCCTCAGCTTGACGGTTTTGCAATTTTTTTGCATCTAGCAATTGTTTCATGGAAATCTTATTTTTGGCAGCACAAGTTTTCATGTGATTGATACTTGATGCATCATCTTTAAATGGACGTAAACAAAGAGGGCAGGGAACTGACTCTTTAACTTCATTTTGATGAGAGGTTTGTGGTTTAAAAAAAGAAGATTCTATAGATGGTTGCTTTATATCAGATGTACTCTTTCTTGTTTTACTTTTGGATTTTAGAATTTTCTTTTTTGCTCTTTCACTGTCAATTTGAAATCTATTTAAAATTGGTCTACTTACACTCTTGGCTTTAGGTGATTTAAAATCTGCAAGGCTGTCTTCAGCACTTGGTGATTTAGAGATATTCTCTTTATGAGATGATTGTTCACTGTTACAAGTGTTTTGACTATCATTGTTATCACCAGAACCACTTTTTACATTTAATGTACTTTGAGAACTATAAAAAAATAATTTAATTTACTGTTATATTGAAATTAGTGAAGATTTTTTTTTAAACTCGATTACAGATAATTATCAATGAAAATCGTCTTTTTTCAATCTGAAACGTGTCTTGAAGCATTGAAGGAAGAACAAACTTAATACACATAGGTAAAATTTACTAATATTTGTTTAATAATCATTTTTACAAGAAAGAAGTTTAACATGTTTACGGAAAATAAAATATCTTTGTCAGTTGCAATCTTCATACCTGTCACTATTGTTCCTCTTCAAGCGTAACTTCCCTTGAAGACCCATTTTGGTAGTTCTATCTTTGTCAGCTTGCATTATTGTTTGATTATTAATTACTCATCAGTAACCGGGTTTCTTTTGTGCTCTGTTAATTTATACATAACAGCATTAGATATCATAGGATCCAATAACATTTTTTTAGTAGCCCTATTTTCGTATTGTTCATTTAGATACTCTGTAAATTTTTTTGATTGTTTCTGATACCATGGTGTGTATCTGCATTCATACAAAAGTTTTAAGTTTAGAATAGTATTTGTCAAGTTATAAAAATAAGTGAATAAATATAAAGAGATTTTACGATAGCAGAAAAACACATCCGTAGATTACGGCTGCACCAGCACCAACAAAAAGTAATCCCACCGAATTAGCGGGCGTTCCTCCTATATAACGTGGTTTCTTGTGTACCGTTGGATCAGGCCACATCTCAATTTCAAGTGTGATCAAATTATTATTATCTGAAGGTCGTGAATTTTAATTAAAACACTTTATTTCACCATTTCATTCCCGATACTTTTATAGCTCAAAATGTATAACCTCTAATAAGTCGCAACAGAACACAGATGCGTGCTATTCATGCGCGCGCTGCTCGACTATTTCGACTGCAATTTCTCTCTCTCTCTCTCTCTCTCTCTCCCTCCCTCTCTCTCTCTCTCTCTCTCTCTCTCTCTCTCTCTATATATATATATATATATATATATATATATATATATATATATATATATATATATATGGTGTGTGTGTGTGTATAAATTGTATAATTATAATATAAGCCCGTTTCTCACAGTTAGGGATCGGTATATTTGACTCAACATTATTCCCTGGTAAAAATAAATATTAAATGTTATTATATTTGAATAAAAATAAGTTTTGATGTTCTTGAATGTAAAAAAAATTTATTGCCAAAACCCATTGTCTTTATGCGTACGTAAGTACATACATAAAACGTTTGTGTCACGTGATGAATTACAAAGCACTTATAAAAATCCTTTGGTATTAAATTAAATACCTTATGCACTTGCTCAATATATCGTCATTATAATGATTATAGAAAATATAGCTACTAAAAAATAAAATGATTTAGTATTTTGCGACGTACAAAGGCTGCCGCTACTGCAATAAAAACTTATCGATATAAATACAAAAAATCTAATCTCTTTGAACTAATTAAAAAGTTTCACATGATGCATTTATACTCCATTCGCGTAGAGCAGATACGACGTGATTGAGCTTCGACTGCCATTCCATCAGATCCTGATAGGTGTCGCAGGACAGCAAATGCCTGCATTAAAACATACAACGATATAAAAATACGAAAATTTCATTAAATTAAAAACCAACGCGATTCATGTAGTAAACTCACCTGACGACCGTACAAGTAGATCTACATTCTACAAAGATGCTATCTCGGTCAATGGCATCGCGGCTCCTGGCAGTCTCGATGAGCAGTGTCTTGGTTTTCGCGCAAAGGCTCCTGTCGATCAGGCCAATGCGTTTTGACACGCATTTGTTGAGGTCGATAGAGTAGAGCGGTGGTTTGCACTCTTGCTCGCGGGGGTAATTCCAGAACAGTAGACTGTGGCCCTCAAGAGCACACCAGCGCCGGTTCCACGCCGCCAAACCACCAGCTTCGTCTCCGTGCGTCAGGAAGCCCGTGTGTGAGACGGACAACTCTAGTCTGCAGGAAAGGCTCAAGTCTATCGTGCCATGCAGCACCGAGTTTGGAGGTACCTGCCGGAAAAAAAATGAAGCGCTTAAAATACATATTTTTTCTTTTTAATCATTGCTGTTTGTTGAAAAAACTTTTGTTTACTCCACTCAGAGGCCAAGGCGATTTGAGGTTGAGATCGTGCAACATAAGATCGACGCCGCCGTTGACGACGAACGACGAATCTTGTATTCCAGAAAACCTGATCTCGTGCTGCTTGGGCGATGTGAGAGCCCTTCTTCTCTCGGACTTTCTGAGCAGCTTCTGAGGCGAAGGGCAGGTCGAGCTTCTGCGTCCTCCACTGTTTTTCTGAATACGATACTTGTCCTCGTGATTAAACATCAACTGCTTGGGCATCTTGAGACTGTAGACGGTGACAGTAAGTCTGAAGTCCGGTGGCAGCCCAGGAATAGAGAGCTGGCCAGGAAAGTAGAGTCGCGGACTGGAGGTAGGGCACTCGACTGCCTGGGTCGCCCAGACGGTCGAACCCTCAGTGACCACGCAAATAAACCACTCGGCTACGTCACCGTTCTGACGTTCGCGTCTGAGTACATCCTCGCGTAGCTGCAAGCTCAGTTCTTTGATCGTAAGCTCACCCCGCTCGCAGTAGAGTCCGTTGTCAACGCTTTGACTGGTCAGTCGGCTGATCTCGTCTTGAGCAGCCTTTTTACGTAGCTTTGCCAGCATGAGCAGGCGCTCGGACTCGACGCGTTCCGGGCTCGCTATGAAGGCTCGCATTGAATTGCAGAGCTCGAGGGCCTTACTCGCCTGGTAGATCACGGTCTGCTGGATGTCTACATCTGCCAGTAGCTTCTTCACGTTGTCTTTTAGGTCCTTCGGGTTTATATTCGGAAGAAGATCTTGCGACTGATTAGATGGCTGCGGGTCCTTTACGCTTCCACGAAATTTCTGCGATTCGAAAAGTTGGTTTGATGTGTGAAAGTTTATTTTATAAGGAATAAAACATACGATGTACAAGATGAACCTTTTTTAATCTCTGCGTCAGTGTTTTATAAATGGTGAGAGTTCGATTGAGCGTACTTCGGTTATTTGAGGGCTCCGTCATGGGAATCTTCTTCACCTTTCTATTTTTCATCGGAGTTGTAATCTCAGATATGAGTTCGCTTGCGTTAATGTGCGAATTTGTTTGATCCCTCATGTCCGAATACGAGTAGGTGCGGACGCTCGAGTTACAATGCTCGTCGCCGAGGGCTACTTCTAAAAAATTCTCCACCTGCGGGAACATAAGTACTTATTCACAAACGTAAACAAACAAGCATATCCATTGAAAAGATAAACAAATAAACAAAACAAAATCCTACTTCATACGGCAGAGTGCCATTCATATTTCGGCGCTGTCCATTATGTCTATAGACCTGTTTCGATTGATAGGGCTGCTGCGAACTTTTCACGAATTCGTTATAGGTTCTCGATGGACTGTACGGTGTGTTCGGTAGAGTGAGGGTTGATATCATGCTGTCCATCTGCGAGATCGAGGATAGCGTCTTACCTCCGCTGTTTAAGATCTTCCTCGTCGATTCGAGATTTGGCTTCGGGCGTCCGATTTTCGGCAAGTGCAGCTTGTTCAAGAGGAAGCTCGTCTTGCGCTTGAGGAATGACACTTCCGATGAGTCGTCGTGCTGGTTCTGATACTGCTGTAGATTGGAGTACTCGATATTGTTCGAATGGGATATCGGGATCGGCATCGGGGACCGGTACAGCATTACGTCGTTCTCCGGTGGGCTAGATGGTTCCGGTTGCGTATCCAAGCTTTCTGTCGAGTTGGAGTTGATGTCTATAAAGGAAATTTTCTTTTTTTAATTTAACTATCGACTTGACGTACAATACATATGTATGTATCTTACCGGCAGTTTCGTTCGTACTCTCGGTGGGTACAGCACTAGCGTGAAAAAGCTTCTTGGGAGTAAAGTTATCGGACATCCTTCTCACGGAATTCAGATTCGGGTAGATCTTGCTCTTGGGAGTTTCGCTGATCATAGGCTGCGATTCCTGTTTCTGCACGTAATCGATCACGTCCGGCTGCAGCTGGAGCTTGTCAATTTCCCGATCGATATCCCGGATGTCCTCTGAGCCGAAGGAGATAGTTATGGATTCGTCGATCGCGGGGTCATCCTCCAGGTACATCTCTTGGAAGTTCTCCTGTATCAGAGCCATTTCCGAGGCTCGACGTCGACTGGCGGCCGACGTCATCGGACCGACGCTGCTCTTGCGCTCGACGTTGACGACTTCCGGCTCGAGGATTTCCAGAACACGAGCACCGAAGAAGACGTCCGCGCCATGGCGCTGCAGCTCCGCGTTGCCGCGCTCAAACTCGTCGTCTAAGCTACCCGAATCGTTCGCGAAGTTTTGCATTTTTAGTTCTGAAAATTTATACGATGCTATGTATATATAATTTATGTTAAAATCTGTAGGTATCTTATTGGCCAATATATAAATGAAAACTATATGAAACTCTTGTATTTGACCAACAATGAGTGATATCGCGATAAACATCGACTGTGCATATAAGTACGTATACTGACCTTCGTGCGTAGAACTCCTGAAGTACTCTCCCATGGACAACCGCGGCTGTCTGGGGATATTGTCGAGCTGGACGTATCTGTTGTCATCGGCTTGTTTCTTCTTCTGTTCGTCCGTCATGTGCCGCTGGAACTGGCACGAGTTTCTGTACTCAATACTATTGTGGTTGTCGTCTGGTGTCTCGTCTTTCTGGGACTTGCAAAGTTCGCTTCGACAACTGGCACTTAGATCATCGTCCGGTTGATGCAGTACTACAGAAAAGTGTATACTCATTACGTGCTTCTCGAGTAAACGTTAATCCCAACCCCACATGCGCAGGAGACAAGCAACAGATGCGCAGATTGTTGAAAATACGTTCGTTGATTCCCCTTCTCAGCTCAGACAGGGCCTAACCGCTCACAGCCCCGCAATATAAACACAGCTTCGGAGAGCTATATGTAAGCAAAGACAGCCCGATTCGGATCGGCGGATTCATAACTTACTTTTTTCAGCGGTGTATAACTTGTCGTTGTACATACGGTGGTGCGTTGACAGGAATTCGTCTGTCGAAGAAGCGACCTCGGAACCAACGTAAGAAATCGAGGAGGAAATCTTGCGGGACTGATGACGCTCGATTTCTTCGGCGATTCCGCTCGTGTTCGCGAACTCTCGCTCGAAGGCATTACTGTCGTAGGGTAGATCGCTCGTCCGCGCTAATTGTAGGAGTTTTCGCATTAGATATCGTGTATATCCGAGAAGTATATCTCATTGTTAGAGTTAAACAGAAAAATTGTAACTATGATAAATCGTGACGGCAAAATGTGACTTTTTGACAACTCACAACCCATATTGTTTTGATTGATCGCCTCGAGGATACTCAGTCGGCGACGCAAACTTTTTGAATAACGCTCGAACGACTGGTTGTGCTCTCTCCTGCGCCCCATCATGCGCTGTAATGCCGCACAACAACATCTGATATACATATATATTTATACGGGCCAGCTTTTCTTATCGAGCGGATGATTCATGAAAAAGGGACTAACAACAAACTGCGCACGTACCTTCACATACTGGACGTCTGTGTCCGTTATCTCCTCTACTCTGTTCATTGTCGCAATTCTATATACAATATGTATCAATGTGTCATATAGCCCTCCTAAATTATTCTTTATCTAAATAAGCTACTATAGGGACGCGTTAAACGTTCGCGACATATATGTATATATCCCCCCTTCGCTGACTTTGACTTCAAATTTCTGCTGTATTTATATATGTATACACAGTATAAGTAAGTACTTATACTCAGAATTCTGCGTCTTTGTGATATCGCCGATTTCACTATAATACATATATGTAGGTTTGCGGATAACTCTTATATGTAGAAAATACGACTTATAAAACGCGACGTTACTGTCTCAACCGGTGGACTCAGACTGGTGGATCGATTACAGATTTCTCTTCCGCAGGACCGACCTTTGGTTTTGCCCCCAGAGTCGTCGGTGTTACCCGCGATCAGCTGCTCCTCGTCGAGGAGTAGGGACAACAGAGATGATTCCGAAGAATCTCCTCTCCCACCCTGATGCTCTATGTTAGAAATCCATGAATTTCGTGCGAGCTTTTCAGTTAATGGCAAGCAAAGACACCTATAGATGGCGCATAGGCACTTTTCGATATCACTTATCACAATCTGCGAGCAGAATGTGTTTTATATAACGGTATGCCGTAGGGCCGTAGTATAAGTAAGTATTATAGGAAAAATTTACGAAAAGGACCACGAGCAAAAAAAGTGAATAATTTAATTCCGTTCACTCTGTCAATTTCATGATATGTTATAGCCTTGCTTTTTATGAAGATTTAGTATAAAACACGCTGTTTTATTATTTTTTCATAATGTAATACTAATGTTTGATAGTATTGAAGTAATCAAAAATACTAGGCCTGCGTACTATATACACAACGTCTTCACTTTGTTTTTCGCGTCTTTAAAATTTGAACCCAATTATTTATTACAAATCAAATTTATGACTTTTATATTCATAATTCCTAATCTCGTTCTTGATGTAAAAATCAAATATTGAATCAGGCCAAAACTGCAACCGCATAATATGTATGAAATGATCACGTAAAGATTTTTAACGTTTCAAACATGATGGTTTCAAATTTCGCCACCTGATTTGATTTACACGTATCAGTTTGGCGCTAGTGTGCTCCTACCGGAGGTTAATACACGTAATAATTATCTATTATCCCGATTCGCACATGATTCGCATTATGTCGCGCGCAGCGCGCAAGACGAGCGTTTTCGGAGTGTATTTCCCTGCGGAGTCGTCGATATTCTAACCTCGAACTTGCAAAGTGCTTCGAAGCATTGTATTTGTTGTTTTGTTTGCCTCTTGATGTTAACGATTTGAAAAATTCTCAACAATGTTTGAGGCACACAGTATCAATGCGGAACACAAAGACTTAATTCACGATATTGCTTATGACTTCTATGGGCAACGCATGGCCACATGCTCCAGTGATCAATTTGTAAAGGTAATGTTAAATCGTTTGTTATAAAATATATTCAAGCAACAAATACGTTTGAATAGTAATTTTGCATATAATCTAAAGTCACTGATTTAATTATTATTATGGCAAACTTTGAATCAGGTTTGGGATGAAGATGAGCATGAAAATTGGCATTTGACTGCATCGTGGAAGGCACACAGTGGATCTGTATGGAAAGTTACATGGGCACATCCTGAATTTGGCCAGGTCCTAGCTACTTGTTCATTTGATCGTACAGCAGCAGTGTGGGAAGAGATTGGTATACATTTTTTTCAGACTTCTACTTAAATGAATTTGTTGAGAATGATACTCTATCAATTGTATAATGATAATTTTTAGTTGGCGAAGGAGCGGGTCCTGGTGAAAGAGGAATGAGGCATTGGATTCGTAGAACGAATTTGGTTGACTCCAGGACATCGGTTACAGATGTCAAATTTGCTCCAAAATCTTTGGGACTTTTATTAGCAACTTGCAGTTCCGATGGTGTTATAAGGGTATATGAAGCACCTGATGTTATGAATTTGAGTCAGTGGACATTGCAACATGATATTACTTGTAAACTTGCCTGCAGTTGTTTAGCATGGAATCCATCTCTTTCTAGGTAATGTTAGAATTTTTCAAATTATAATTAATTACTAAAAAATGTAATACTTCTATCATTTATTATTGTTTTTATTTTAAGACTTCATCCACCCATGATTGCAGTGGGTAGTGATGACACTAATTCATCCAATGGAGGAAAAGTATTCATATATGAATATGCGGAAAATAGCAGGCGTTGGGCAAAGACTGAAACAATATCTACTGTTACGGATGCAGTTCACGACATTGCATTTGCACCTAACTTAGGTCGCAGGTACCACACACTGGCTGTAGCAACAAAAGATGTCAGGATATTATCGATAAAACCATTACCGTAAGTATTTTTATATCAAAATTTCAAGCAAACATTTTTGTGAGATTCAACAACAAATTCTCATATTTTTAGGGAATCTGCACAAAGTGGATTATTGAGATTTGAGATAACTACGATAGCACAATTCGATGATCACTATTGTACAGTTTGGCGGGTTTGTTGGAATATAATGGGTACAATACTTGCAAGCTCTGGGGATGATGGTTGTGTAAGATTGTGGAAAGATAATTACATCAATAACTGGAAATGCGTTGCTGTATTGAAAGGTGATGGAACCTCTGCTGCTCAAACTGCAGATACTGTCATATCAACTCCACCAAATTCTAGCATAGGAGTTCAACAGTCACTTTCGACTACAAGGTACTACAAATTGGGTTCCATCAGCCATCCGAATCAAGTACCTTGGCACTAGTAATATTAATTTTGGTATCTCAGAGTATTTAATTGAGAAATTTTGAGAAATCTAATTGTACTGAGTGCAGCAACATACTGTTCTTGATCTTGTATATAAGGGTGAATTTTTATACATTAAATACTTTGGGTCATTACGTATATACTTGCTTAAAGTTGTACTTTCATACACCTTATTTGTTTATTTGCTTTAATAGAACAATTTCGTTAAATTTAGAATCCTATTATTGTTTGTAGAAAGTATGAATTGATTTATGAATTATAGTATAAATAATTAATACCGTTTTTTTTTAAAGATGATGATTGCAATGAAAAGCTTTGTATCGTATGATTATTAAGTAACTGAAGATTAACTTTTAGCTATTCAAATTTTTTAATTTGTAATTTATTTTTGTGAAGAAATAAAAGTTATTCTAATACATGCAAGTGCTTCTATGTTTTTATCCTGCTCCTACATAAAATGCTGTAGTTTTCATAACTTCTTGTAAGCAAGTAAAAATCAATTGACTAAGAATTTCTTTTCTAGTTTCAGATCCATTAATAGCTCAACAATAAGTATGGAATCAGATAAAGCTCTTAATACGACTTTGTCTTCGAGCAAGTGGCAAGCACCTGTGATTAAAGGTCGTTTCAGTAAATCAGTGTGGCTAGGAAACCCTAGTGAAGTTACACCAGAACCTCCTACACCTATTCTAGTTAGACCAAGATGCAAAAAATAAGATTAAATTTCAAAAAGCGATTAAAATAAAATGTGATACTAAATTACAATACGAATTTAGGTATAGTAGGAAATTAACTTTATTAATAACAGAATCTCAATTATGACACATTTTTATTTATTTTTTATTCAAAAGATAAAAGTTATTATTTTTGGCTTTATTTTGCTCTAAAATATTTTTTTCCTTAGCATTACGTTAATCAAGGTACTTAAAGGTTGTTAGTATTAAATTTTGAGGCTTAGTTAATTTGACGAGTTCATCAGAAAAGTTCCTACATGCACATTTGATTCATGATGAACCATATTGAGAGGTGCCTTTGTGTATTTATCAAAAAGAACTAGAAAACATTATCAATTAATAGTTACATTTGAATCAATGCAAATTAAAGATCTTCTTTAAAATTAGTTGATAACAAATAAAAAGTACAACTTATTCATAATAGACATAATTAAAAAGTTTGTAAATTCCAAAAATGACTCATTGTTCCAAACGTAACATGGAATACTAAATTGGTATTCTCTACATAGTTTACGATTGGCGTATTTGTAATCTCAATAGAATGTAATTGTATACAGATATTTGCATATTAATGCGTATCATAATGTGTATTAAACATGCATATTGATCATCAGACTATACAACAGTATCTCCGTTTATTTGTATTTTGTACGTATGTAAATTGCAATAAAAAAATTTACTGACTATTGCGTTCATTTAATTTTTAACGTACTACTTACAGTTACACAAATTGGTCCTTTTATTCTAATATAATTTGAATTGTCTTTTCGACTGTTCTTGCACGTTGTGAACGTTACAATATACAATATACATTAAAATTACAAACATTAATGTTCAAATTCGTTTTTTCCGTTCTTTCTATACATACAGTGATATAGTCTATATTATATAGCAAAAATCGTTACATCGCGATTCCTGGAAATTGGCGCAGAGCAGCGCCGCCATCGTTGTGCAGTGGCGAATCTTTCAAAAACGTTCGGCAAATTGACGGTTAGCGCCTGGCGGCGGTTGGCCGGTCCGGTCATTTGTGCTCGTTCCCTCGCGATCGGCAGTCTACCGGGTTTTTTTCTCAAGCGCGGAGCTATCACCATGGAGGAGCCGAAGAGGAAAAGCTTCCTAGACGTCCTCAGAAAGAACCTGAGTCTTGCCGACAGGGTTAACAAGTTTTTAAAACACGTCCGGACGCGTCGCGGTAAAAGACTAAAATAAGGCTTCTCCTTTCGCAGCCGGCTTTCGTCACCCGGTTTATCTACATCGGCGAGTACAGGGGATTGTCAAACGATTTACGAAAGGTAAGAACGCGATGATGATGCTTTTGATGAGATGGTCTAAATTAGTTTCGTTGCTTCGTTAGAAATTTCGCGAAAATGTCGAGGAGATCAAGGGCGAGTATGGCGATGACGCCCTGACGGGGATTTTATTGGTGTATCCCAGGAACTTTTTGCATCTTGTAGAGGTACAAAAATGCTATTTTTTCATGAAATTTCGTAAATTTAATTTTTATGCGAAAATATTCATTTTGCTAAACAAAATGGCGGCCAGCTTCCGTTAACGGTTTTTACGGTACCGTAAAAAATCTGAAACTGACGACGAGGTAATGCTTTTCGCTCTTATTTCGTAAAAAGAAAAAAAATAGTATGTGTTATTTCCGTTCTTTTATTGTGGTAAATAAGTAAATTATAATCCTTCTTGAACAAAGTAGCGGTTACTTACTTGTAAAAAGGATATTTCATTTTGTCAATTTCATGAAAAGTAATCAATGAGCACTTTATAAAGTATAAAATATATAAATAAAAATGAAGCTTAGACTACAATAAGATTTATAAGTTTAAATTACAAGTTTGTCGTGTATTTCTGTAACTCATATATTTCGTTTATTTTTAGGCCACTGAAGAAATAATCTATAGGCATTTAAAAGGTGTACTTGGCAAACGATCAGAAAAATTATTTGGACGAGTAATTCCTCTACCAGCAAACCATAATATTTATAAGGTATTTATTGTATAAATATAGTTTATATTTAAATAGATTGTAAATCAACATATATTTCTCTTATATTTATTCAATTTATTAATAGTTATATTTTGCCAACTGGTACGTTGTTCAAATACAAAACCCTCCTTGGCTTTTGGAGAAGATTGTAACGATTGAACTAGAGGAAATTCAGAGGCAGATAAAAAATTGCTTATTAAAAATGTATTTGTTAAGCGAGTATTTATTAAATGCAGGAGGTGCCTCTGTAAGCTTTGTTTGTTGAATTTTATTTCTTTTTTAATAAATTGCATACTCAAGTTTTATTCTTTATTCTAGTATGAAACGCTCAATGATATTCTTACAAATATAAGCAGATTAAAGCCATACTATTTGCCAGAAGTAACAATAGTGGAATACTTACTTTCCATCAGAACACCTGTACTGGAAGATGTTCGACATTACGTTAACAAATTTGATACCGTTCCATCAATTAATTTCTATAATGGTAATCCTTTTGCACAATTTATATATTATATTAATGCTATCCGACTAAGTGTCAAACTTTTCATTAGAAAGTTCTTATTGTGTAGGTAAAAAAAGAAAATAATTTTATCGAATAAAAACGATCATTTATTTTAGAATATTTACAATATATCAAAACAACGGTTTTGTCGTACGTACGAAGGTGACGCGCGAGGGGTTGAGTAGGTTTGTAGGGGTTCGGAAATGGAATGTTGATACATGAAAGTCTGCTCATAAAATTTGAAAAATCCCAATGAAGGAAGCGAAGTCAATATACAATGTATAGACGTTTAGCCGTGTACATAATCGCGTGCGAGATTTGTCTGGCATTCAAGATTGTTATAAACTCTGATTGTAATTTTTATGCTAATTTTATTCTAACATAATTAGTAAGTTTCATTTTTCTTTCGCTTATTACCTAATTTTTCTTTTTATTATTCACACAGTTGAATTATTTTACACTTTTTTCTAAATTCTCTCTTCATCACTTTCATTCTAACATCCCTGGTCATAAAATGTTTACTGTACTAGTAAGATCATAAACATGCAGCATAGCTCGTGGAAACCACTGTTATAAATAACTTGTATATCTTACAAACCAAACACTTGTTTCATATGAAACTTAAGTATGAAAATTAAGTGTAATTTTAACTTTTTATCAAATTGCATTATTTTGTATGTTATTTTAAATCATGCTCCGATTCAATCTCTTTATGATATGAAGAATGCGTATTTATTTAATAAAAATAGCTTCGATTGGAAAAAAAGAAATATATGTATAAAATATAATAATTCTTTGAATTTCAATTTCCTAATGTCGTTTTTATGTTCTAGATCGAATATGGCCACCAGCATATGGATTCATACCTCAAATGATTCACTTAAACTGGAGATAAAGACAAGCATGAGGTCAGTAACTGTAAATTGTTCCATTGTTTGATAGTATTATTTTTTTTAACGTACAAAATCCAAGCTCATCAATATAAAAATTTGAAGAAACACTACTTATTTAAAATATTCTGTCATGTATAGAAAATGTTTCCAATTGAATCTTAACAAAATAAAAGATTTGCTAATCATTTGCAGTCTTATCATAACGAATAAAGGTATTAACTGCCAATTTTCAATACTAATATTTACGGCAGTCACGTGAAAATTGACAGATTTATCGTAATGAAAGTTAACTTTCATGATAAATAGAGATTATCTGGATTTTTGTTGAAGTCCGCGTTTATGCCTATGCATAATTTGTAATATATGTACATCCATGCGCATAAGTGTGTCTAAGCTTGCTGGCAGTAAAAAATGAAACAGTGTATACAATTGTGAATAGTTGGACCATACGCGCATGCACAAACATATTTAAACTAAAAGGTTTTTACAGTTCAGACATCATCTCAAAAGTATATAGGTATTTTAATCGTGACATCTGATTTGGCAGTTTTTTTGTATTTTCGTACTGTTTGCTCAGTTCTAATGGTTTGACAAAAAGTTTTTCTTTAATTGTTGAACCCACGCTTTAACAATAGTTTGTATGTTTACCAATCGCCCTGGTTTCTAATGCTTCTATTATTTCGAGATCGTTTGTCATGCATCTTGCCTCAAACTTCTTATATTCCTTTCTAAATAATCTTTATAAACTCCCTAACATTGTACGCTGGTTCACGTAATCGTATCAATTCCATCAATGGCAATGAATAATAACAAACGAGTTTACAAGCTTTTTCTATTATGCAATCTCTTGTTGAATGCAAACAACTTTCAATTAGAAACTTTGATTTTTAGTCGTATTTTTGCTTCATTAATAATCTTGTATAACTGATCAACGCAATATATATGTATAGTAGATCCTTTTTTTCATACACTACTACAATATAACGATCGCAGCATAATTCTTTTCATCATATTTTTTGTAACAGAATTTAAAAAAAAATTCATATAATTAAATTGTTTCTTTCTAAGAAACAATTATTTCACTTCTTATGTTTTTCAGAATGCATAATTCGATCCAACACAAAAGATTTAATTATTCAATAAAATATAAACCAATCGACACGTAACATGCCTCAGGATTTTTCAATTTTATATATACTGACATAGACAGACAGATGAGCGTCTTTGTGATCGATTCATTCATTTAAAATACTTTATATGACGTTTCGCTTTCTGCCACGATATTGTTATTTGTCTCACTTGTGTATTTATTAACAGACACGTACCGAGAGCTTAATATAAGTATGCGTACGACTTTTTCTCTAACATTCGACAATGCTTTCAAGTGCATTGAATCTGCCTTTCGAGATTCTCGCTTTTTATTATTTATAAATTCGGTTGGATCATCGCACGAGAATACCTTGGCGATAACGGAAGGAAATAAAGGTATGAACGCATTCGATGCAGACGTAAAGTTAATTGATGTATACATTCATCCGCTCAGTTTTTTATACTCGTTCGCACGCAAAAGTATGGACAAACACATACATACAAATCGCTGCGTGGATATGGTGATGTTTTTTTCTTTACTTACACATCTTTATTTTTACGTGATTTTTGTCCTTTTTTTATTACTTTATATATACTTCCGTTCTCGGTTTGTTTTTTTTTTTTTTATTTATCGAATCTAACGCTAAGCAAATGGCATGTAATGGTTACAGTGTCCAGACAAAGTTCCAAATTTTTCAATGACAATTTTTTTCCTTCTTATGCTTTAAACGGGCAGTAATAGAAATACTATTTATATATAAATATCAATATAATGTACAACAAGTCGGAAACTTTAGTCGGCCTGTCTAGTAGTGAATTCGAAATCGAAAACAATGCTTATTTATATGCCTATTTGGTACAGTTAGTAGAAGAAAATTTATACTTTATACAGTTTTACGATGTAGTTGTCTTTTTGGCGACTGATGGATCGCGACCCAGGACGGTGGGCAGCAGCACGAATGTAAGCTCCCTTCTTATTTTTCTTTTAAATTTCTCTGTGAATATGTAACGCATAGCGTGTGTGTTTATGTATATACGTAGGAACGTGCAGTTTTCCCGATGGAAACTTTACGATATGTCTTTCCACAACGACTGTTACTACTTGTTCGCTTTGGGAGGCGCCTTTCTCGCAGCTATTAGCGTTCGAGGCAATTGTTGCAATGCTTTCAAGGGATTGAAAAACCCATTTTTGAAGCTCTCGCTATGATCGAAAGCATTCAGCAGTAGGGAATTTTAATGAAAAATAGACATATATTCGAAAGTCCGAATTGCATCAATAGATCCGGTACAAATTGAAATTTACTAATTGAAACTGCAGATAGAGAAGAAATACGAATCGACGTTTTGATTAACAAATAAATCAGTGCGGCACAATAACAGCGGGAGTGAACACGCGAAAAAAACTAGTTTGCGAGCGAGACTAAATTTCCACGGAATTTATCGAGATTAAACGGGACCGAAGAAAATAAAAGTTTCTGTCAATTCTTCAAAACACTTTTCCGTTTCTCTCTCCCTCTCTATTTCTCTCTCTATCTATCCCTGCATGCCGCGCAAAGCGTCTCTTCTCGCTCGGCTCCCTCCACACTCCATAGCCCCGCTCCACTCCGACAAATCGACTCTCGAAGGGCATGATTTACCGCCCTCTCGTTTCTCCGCTCGCGCGCTTTATTCGGCCAGCTCCGTGGGCCGTTTTTCTCCGTCCATCCATCTCTTTCTCCTTCCTCCGTTTTTTTATCTCTCCGCCGCGTACATTTACCAACTATACGCGTAATCTATATAAGCACCTCGTGTCCGCTGCCGCTGCCTCGTCCTGCCGGTCGGGATCCACCAGCAGCGCCTTGCGAGATATTTATACATGTACATTTACATTTATATTTTCGAGTCAACCGTGTAAATTTACAGTCCGGCGAAAGAGCAGTATAGCGTCTCCGTGCGTTGTCGGTGGGCTTCACTTTTTTTCTGCTTTATCTCAAAGTCATTCGCGTTTTTTTTCGTCTTTTATAATTCTTCCTAGCAATTGTATAAAATATTCTTATATTCAAGGTATCTATTTACAAGCGCGAGCGAGCGCGTGCCTCGGAATATTCATTTTCTCGCCGTGTGTCCCTCTCCATGGGCCACTCGCCTCTTTCTTTTCCGCTTCTCTCGAAGCTCCCTCGCTCTCCTTCTCTCTTTTGAGTTACGATCGAGGATGCGCGCAGCCCTTAAAGCGGAGAGCCGTTTTCTCTCCTTTCCACTTTAGCCCCCGTGATATATATTTTTGCGAGACTGCATTCGCAGCCAGGAAAATTCGCGCCATCGCCCGTGTATACGACGAACGAAACGGAATAACGACGATTGCCAAACTCTCTCTGTCTTTCTCTCTCTCTCTCTTCTATATACATCCACGCAGTCTAGCGCTCACGAACGGCTATTATGGATGATTTTATGCAGCGATAAAATTTTTTTCCCGCGAACGCGTGTTTATATGTACACGTATAGGAGGGGAGGGCGTGATGAAATATTTGATAAGGGTTCTTATATACGTTGAGTATACGCATAGGCGGACCGAATAAATATTTTAGCACGCACGCCCACGCGTTTATTTGAATCACCGCAATTTTTCGGGCGTACGCACACGCGAGGGTAAATATTTGTCGAGAGAGTGAAAAATCGAGCGTTGGTTTTGCAATCCTTATTATTTTCTTTCTTTTTCTCCCTGTCGTTGATCGATACGACATAATGAAACTCACCGAGAGGATGAAGGGGGAGGTACACGCGTATATACTCGAGAGTAATGAACGGTGCTTGTGCGTTTCGTTACGACTGCGTCGCTTCAACGTCGATAAAAAAAAATCAAGCTCGCGCGCAACGTCCCCTTTTATACTTGCCTCGAGTGAAAGTGGCTGCGCAACGGAGGTTCGTCTAGTTATCCGAGTTGGAAAATAGTTCGCGCGTAACATCGGAGAAAATTGGCAATGCACGGTGCAATCAATCGAAAGTGACGGCTGTGGAACGACATCTAGGATGATTCTTCGCTCACGTTGATTCGCCGAATCGTCGATGTCATTTAAAATTAAACTTATTCCTTGAAGTTTCAGTCGACGTTAAGCCGAACCGTCGAAGCAGTCTCGCAAAAATGAACGTCATCACCCACCGGGCTTCTGGCAGAAAAGCCTTCGATCCTCCATCGTATCCCAGTCGCAAGAGAGCATAATTCTTAACGCACAGTTTCGGCTTCCTCAGCTCGCGATCGCTCATGTAGCAAGAGCAATTCAATTGCTGCTACGTCACACCGAGCTCTCGCGCTTCGTGACGAGTATCGGCGTGCCCATTTTGCTAACCGACGTTGCGACTTCATGCATCTCGCTGGGCGAGGCCTGTTGGATGCAACACTGAGCCGCCGCCGAGGACTGGATATCCTTGGCGAGGAGGACGCCTCCGGGTCCGGTGCGTACGACGTTGACCGAGCCATTGCCCCCGGCCGTGTACATGACGCTCGGCGACATCGACATGGCCATCGCTGCCGTCGATGCTGTCGCTCCGTGACTCGACCAGTGCTGCCGCGGTAGCGTGCACATGCCGCTCTCGTACACCTCGCTCGTCATCGGCTGCTGGAACTGCTGTAACATTGCAATGGAAGTTTTCCTATTAGGATTTTTTTCGCGTTTATTTTTGTAAAGTGTGATTTCATGCATCTATGAGGAACATGTTGTTGTCATGATTTATACACTGTCCGTTTTTGATACTTTTCCTGTTTTAAAATTGTTGATTGACCTTGGCTCTAGTCGAGGTCTCTGTTGGTCAGTAACGAGGGTCGCAGATTTTTTATCTCCATCTTTATTTCAAATATCGGGGCTGACGTATATGAGAGGGAATTTCACGAGACGTAATAAAAGACTCGTCGACGGGGGTCGGTGATTTGTCAGAACGAGAAAGTTACAGATGAGAACACCAGTCAAGTTTTCATTCCTACATTATGTTTAAAAGGTTGAAGGCCAAAGTTACCCGAATGACCGACATATGGCACACGAAAGCCGTCAGTCTTTAATAACGAGTATTAGAACGATAGGATACATTTTTTATGCGCAATCATAGAATCAAACAGAGATTTATGTGATTTAGACAATTTTAAAAGTTTTTAACATTAGAAAAATGTTGATAACATAATTAACCATGTTTACGAATCTTAATGACTGATTATATCAGTTAGGTGTAAGCATTGGTTTAATTTGGTCGATTCAATTAACACATGGTTCGGTATATTCGTAGGCAACTGCTCCTTCACGGTAGATTTACTAATAATCGAACGTACAGGCTTGGTGTAGCCCAAGTTTAGTTCAAGTGCGCGGATACCATCATGGAATCACGAGACAATTATATCTGCAGTCTGACTACTCCCCTTTATTGTACGGGATATAACGTGCTTAAAGTAGGCATACTAGTATTTAGTCCACTTAAGGGCCCTTTTCGAATAATAAAAATAGAATGTAATTTAATCAAAGCAAACAAACCAGAAATTCATTTTGATCTCATTTCAATAACATAATGTTTCCTACAATTTTTACGTTTATTTGACACTTCAGAATCCCGAGAAAAAATGTGTTATATAAATTTTTGACGCTCTTTTCCCATTTTGAAAGAAAAACTTTAATATAATGTATATTCTAAAGAATGTTTTTGAAGAAGTTTCGAGAAAATTTCTTCCTTTTGTGTTTACCATAATTTTGTAAGAGAATACGAGCTCTCGTGTGAGAGTGTTCGTAGAACCTTATACATCCCCTTGTAGTCTGCTTCCACTCTTTCAGCCACTTTATATACACTGCTATATCGACCGTCTCGCGCAAGTTGCGCTGTACAAATTCCGCTTACAAACTAGTGAAAAATTTTATATTCAAATTCAAAACTTTACCCGTATACTTTCTTTTTTTCAATTATATACTTGACTTTGTTTCTGAACATCGGTGGATGCTTTGAAAGATTATGCCAGGTTCATATTAAGTTCATATTTTACGAGGGCTTCGAAGTGTTGTCATCCTGTTGCGCTCGAGGATGCGACCCTAGCAAGAGTTTTGACGCGAATCTATTGTCAAGTTTTTTTCAGCGGAAAATATTACTATCTGAATGGAAAACTTTTTAATGATGAAACTTGATCACAGAACTCGACTAACTAGCCAAGTACTGAATACGTTGATTTTTATACTGCTGCAGCAGCTTTCGGCTGGATTTACATACGTGTCAGCGTTTCATATTTATGTCGTGTCGATTTCAATGATTTGGTAGCGTTTGAAAAAAAAAACTTTTTTTGCAAGCGTTTATTTGGCGGTCGTATTTCACACGATTTATCTCGCGAATGATCGAGTGCAGGCACCTCGTTCGTAACCATGAAACTGCCAATTATTACTTACGCAACCTACACTTTTCGTTTGATTCTCCAATCAACTCTGTTATCTCGCATTTCTTTTTTAAAAATTTTTCAACGAAATCATGTAGTTGTGATTTTGCATTTTATATTATCGCTTTTCCGTCAACATTTTGCTGTTATACTTACACTCTTGTGCTTGAACTTGACAGTATTTGAAAGCTCGCGCAGGGGCATACTGCTGCGTATGGTACAGTAACCAACATAATTGCCTCTTGATCCAACCGCTGCCGCGACTGCGGATCTCTCTAGTAGGCCTCGAGACGGCGAAGTTTCTATCGTCGACACTAATCGTCTTTTTCTCAGATATTCCGACACTTCTTCGCCTGTAGAGAAAGTAAATTCTGAGGAAAAAAAATTCATCAGTTTGTTAGATCAAACTCCAATCTTATAAACTTATCATGCATTTGAAAGTATTTCAAGTGGAAAAGTTTATTTTATCAAAAATAAAGCCACCGTTAGTTTTATTCAAATGATTCCCATTGCGTGTAAGTTATTTTACTCGAAAAGTCGTACTTTTTCCACGGATAGTTCGAAAGCTGACACTTTAACGGCCTCATCCGTGCGCCTGGTGTAATTTATGATCTTTTTCGAAAATGCGCTTTCCGGCTACCGACTTCTTCGATCTCTTAATATGAAACTTGAAATAACACGAAAATCCCGGATAAAGTCGAGGGAAAGCCCGTAAAAGCAGAGCGACGAGACGGAATCGCTTTAAGAAGCAAGAACAACAGCAGCAGCGAGTCTCCGGCGTTATCGGCGCTCAGCGCGTATATAAGTAAGAAAAACAGTGGGAGAATTCACCGGTTATCTGCTGGGGTATGATGTCAGGATTCTTCTCGTCCGACTCGCTGACGTCGCCTGCGCTGATGGTGTCGAGTTTTCCGAAGGGGCTGGCGTCCGGGTGCTTTTCGTCGGTGATGAGGCTGCCGCATTCTCGGAAACGCAGTTCCCGTTGTATCGGCACATTTTTGGCCGGCTTCGTGCTGTCCTCTACCTGGGACTTGGACTGCTCGTCGACCTGCGAGTGCTGGATGCGTAGGACGATCATCACTATGACCGCGACTATCACCAGGGCTGCCACTACGCCTATCATCACGCTTAGCATTGGCGTCAGCCTCATGTGCTGTCGTGGTCGTTCTGCAAAGAATGTTTGGCATTTAATACTGTAATACTGATTTCGCCTGATTGATTTGAATATCGTATACTATAGCTATTGGTTAGCTTTATATACTATCTAGTCATTGCGTAACTAAAACGTAGCTTGAATGTGGGAATATTCTCTATATCTTGGAATCGTTCACGAATGAAGGTAAAATTCTATTTTTCTATCGAATTTTCAGATTCTGAATTTTTCATACATTTGGTTGCTAAATTAAGTCTTTTCTTTGTACTCTCGACAAGGTAAAAAGAAATCAAATTGAAATTATAATAAAGGAATCCTTTTTCTTGCTTGTAATTTTTCCTCTCACTAATTGTGACATTGTGCGACGTGTGAAGACATTTCTCTCCGACACTGCATTATAAAAATATGTCATACCTTATTTCCACATCTTTTTATTTTGAATACTTGGCAAATAGAGCAAAACCAGATCGCGAAGCAAAAAATTCTACGATTTATTAATGCAGTTTACGATTTCACGAGTGTTTCAATCTTGTTAAGCTTAATGCAATGCATGGTAGAAGCTAACATTTTTTACTCTTGCGCGCGAAATGCTATTTTACTTTCTAAGTATACGTAGCGCTACAAACGAGAATATCTCGTCACATGGATAATTACCCAGTTCTTTATGAAAGTTTTCGTACTTGTTAAAATTGATCGGTTGGTTCGCTAAAAAAAGATTAAATCCATGAGTCGTTAGGGACAAAAACTTTTCAACTGTGTTATATTATAGGTGTAACTCGCAGCTTCAGATCTTTATTTGATAACACAGTCTCGAGACATTAAACAGTCGTAAAGTTTACCCCGGAAGCATAAGAGCGGAAGCAACTCGCCCATATATATAATGTCCCATGTTATTTCGTGTCCTCGAGGCGAGAAAGTCCGAAGCCCCAGCTGTATAATTTATCGCGACGCGAGAGAGAGAGAGAGAGAGAGAGAGAGAGAGAGAGAGAGAGAGAGAGAGAGAGAGAGAGAGAGAGTGAGAGAGTGAGAGAGAGAGAGAGAGAGAGAGAGAGAGTGAGAGAGAGAGAGAGAGAGAGAGAGAGAGAGAGAGAGAGAGAGAGAGAAAAAGAGAAGAGAGAGAGAGAGTGAGAGAGAGAGAGAGAGAGAGAGAGAGAGAGAGAGAGAGAGAGAGTGAGAGAGAGAGAGAGAGAGGAGAGAGAGAGAGAGAGAGAGAGGGATCTAGTAGCGAGGTAGTCAGCCGTCGATATTCGCGGCTAGTTAACATCTCTCTCAGCCTTTGCTTACAGCGTAGTCGAAGGTGGCAAGAGGAAAATTAGGAGGCGATATATATAACTAAAACTGTAATTGCTAGCAATATGCAGAACTGAGTGAGCTAGAGGCACACCTGAGTCTGAGGTTAATTGCTTTTCCGGCAGGCTGAGAGTATTGACCTGCACCACCATGGGTTCGCTTCGGCCTTTATCGTTGTAGGCGTAGACGCAGGCTTGGTAAATCGATCCCGCGTCCAGGTTGCTCACGCTAAAAAACGGCACTTCCGCACTCATGTTCGTCTTCAGCTCCTGACTGTTGCTCTCTCGAACCTCGAGCATGAAAGACTGGACGAGGCCACCGTCGAAGCCTGGACTGCAACGTATCACGAACGAGTTCTTGGACATGTTCGAGGTCGAGCAGTTGTGTGGCACGTCTGGCCGACCTGCAAATATTAGCACAGTTTTCTTTGAATGATCGTGCAGCAACGATTTGCTTTATAATTATAGTCTTGTTTATGCCATATAATTTTCACGAACATTCCGAAGGTTATATTATTGTTATTTATTGGGGCCTGTTTAGAAACTGATACTCTGTTTTTAAAACAAATCACGCTGTGTGGCAACAAAAAGTTTATTTACTTTTACAGTATGCATATCACCACGGTGCTTTGTTAGAGACTGTTAACTAAAACTGAGTATAAATTTTGCTTTTGATTATATGAAAATACTCAACTTTGTGTTATATTTAATGTTTAATTGGATTCTCGTCAAAGTTTAAACTCAGGAATATCAGCATTTCATAGAAATCAAGGAATTATTGATATGTTTATCATCTACTCGTGCATATATTATAGTAAAGGTAATATTAAACTCGTTCCTGTAAATTGGTAACTTTCATTTCTCGTACTAGTTTGGATGACGTAATTGCTTGTTTGTAGAAGAAGATAAATATTTGCGCAAGATTTTGAACGCCCCTGCAAACTTTCAATCGAATCTCGCCGAGGCCTCTGAAAGTTGTCTCTGTTGGGAGACTATTTAGAGAATCCTCGATTTTCTCAGGAACAGAGATAATTTTTTCCACGATAGAGCGAATCCGATATTATACGCGACACTAAAATTAGGCTAGGAGTAATATATTTTGTATCAAGGGCGTAAAATGGCCTTTTTAGACCAAGATTGGAAATTGGAGTACTCGTCTACGGCTGATGTACTGCAACCATACGAGGTCAAAAAGCTTATAGCTCTTGGTGCTCACCATTGTCTTTGCAAGCCATGTATTGATTTTCGCGATGTACGCTATTTTAGAGGATCTAATCTAAAGAAGCTTGCTTTTCGGGCTTAAAAAATCCCTGCAAATCGTGGATGTGTTATACAACATATATGCACAGCTTTTAGGCATTATAGAATATTAAAATAACTATCAATCGAGACGATAACCTTCGACGTTATAAAATTTCCCTTTGAAGATAAATCGTTGCTCACCTGCGGGTATGATGTGATAGATGCACGGGACCTGCTGAGTTCCAATGTGATTCCTGGCCCAGCAGAGAAGCGTACCGTAGTCAAGCTCGATTGTTGGCATGTAAGACGCAACGGATGAGGTTCCGGTCGTGGTCACGTGGCCTCGGTCGAGGTCAACGCTGTCGGCGGAGTTGTTGAAGGTCCATCGGAATTCGACCTCGGGTGGGTTGGCGTCAACCTCGCAGGATATGCTCGCCTTCTCCTGCTTCGCTACCCCGTGGACCTTCGTCTGGTTGGGCTTGCAGGTCGGCGCGACTGCGAAACCGGTATTTTTTTAACTCGCTTTTCCTGTCTACATTTCGACGGACGCGGTGTATTTCCAGCGGGCACTATATCGATGAGGCGGGGTCAATTGTTCTCCCTCTCTCTCTCGCTCTTTTTCTCCCGCTTTACTTTGCTTTCTTTTTCGCTATCCTCGCCGCCGCCGTCGCCGCCAGCGGAGGGATTAGCCTGGCTCGACCAGCTCTCGAGGGTCGGCTCTCGTTCGCGCTCTTCCCCCCGAGGGAATAAACGCCAAAGGGGATCGCGCGCGCGCGGAGCGCTCTTTCGTTAAATCGTTTTAGGTTTTATATGCTTACTGACTACCGCGGCCTGTGCTCGACGGTCTCGATTTTTTTTTGTTTGGTGGGTGGGAGAACGCGCGTCGGTTGCTACCGCACGAATTGTTTTGAATTAATGATGAGAACTTTACTTCGTTTGGCCGCGATCGAATGGCATTATACTGATTTGTCTGTCTCGTTATACGACCCTTTTCCTTTTAACTGCAATTGATTTATAGACGAGGAGATTGAGTGAGTTTACGAACGAGGACATGGAACTGATAATAATTGTCATTTCAAACGTTGTAAAGTAAATTAAGTAACGACCCCCCGCGGGGAGTCAATGGCGTGTCGTGTTTGCTGTCGAAATAGTATTTATTATTAAATGATATGACACTTGCTTTAAAGCAAGTATATTGTTAATTGTTCACGTTTTAATTCAATATTGAAATATGAGCTTTTCAGCATATATTTCAAAGTAACATCACGAGCTGATTTTTCAGAAAGAAACTCGTGAAATGATTTTATAAGACTCCTCGCGGTACGATATCGAAAAACTTCAATTAAACAAATGTGATGTTTTTCTTTTTCTCTCCGCGTAAGCAGCCACTGAAATTAACCTGCCCGCAGCTCCTTTGCAAACTCGGTTGATGATAATCCGCGCGCGAGAATGTCTCCCGCGTCGCCGCGGCTTTAATCACCCCCATTGTTCCTGACAATAATTAAAGCGCACCGAAGTTATTCAGTGTCCCGCGGCGACCGCAATACGTGGCTGTCTATATATATAGCTTGCGACGAATCGCCCGACACCGCTCTCGAAAAGCAGGAAAATTCACCCCCCCCCCCCCATCTGGTATAGTGCGAAAACGTGCAGTTTCAAAACTCTTGAACTAACAGGGCAGAGAAAAAATAAAACGGAAAAAGTAGTCTTTTCTGGCTGGCGTTATATCCCCCCATTTTTATTTCCATCGCGTAGCCCCGAAAAATTCTCTCGCGACAAAATCCATCAGAGCGGAAAAATGTGAGTTTGTTCGTCGCTCGCGCGCCTCCCTTTCACCCCACCCCTCTCCTTTAATCTGACAGAAAAATGGGCAGAACGCCTCGGCGAATTTGGCAAAAAACGCTCTCTCCCGGCACTTCGAATTGTATCGAGGGGGACACGGGCTTGGGATTAAAGAGAGAGAGAGAGAGAGAGAGAGAGAGAGAGAGAGAGAGAGAGAGAGGCGCTACGCCCTTGCAAAATGAAAAAGCGCCGCCCGCACAAATGGATGACTGCGAACGCTGGATATATATAACACGCAGCGAGAAATGCATAGATATAGATAGATGGGTTGGTAGTTATGTATGAATACTCACACATGACGTTCAAATAAAAGGGCTCGCTCTGTCCGTCGCCCTCGGTGTTGTAGCCGACGCAGGTGTAGTTGCCGGCGTTTTTCCGATCCACCCCCTGGAGGACGAGGCTCTGATTGCTTATTATGACGCCCCGTGAGATGTTGTGATTAAGGGTCTTCCCCTGTAATGCAAAGGAAACTGCGGTTTGAGCCAAATCCGACGTTGAAAAGACGCGGAAAGACTCGATCGCTCGCCGCCGGGCGGGAAGTGTATAAGCTCTCGGAGTCGGATTAGCTCGCCTCGCGGGATTATATGATCCGCCGGCGACGTCGCAGCGCTTGATTATCGCTGATGTGCGCGCGGATAACTTCTATCTTGCTCGCCTTCCTTCTTCCTTTTTCTTTTGTACTCTCTTTTGCCCGCGGGGATTTTTCTTTTTGCGCGCGTACGCTCGGCGGGGAAATTAAAAGTTTTTGTTCTGTTAATTAAATGCATAAATTAGAGGCGAGATTCCACGGGCTCGTCACGATTATTCGCCAACACTGGATTAAACCGGTCGCCGCCGCCGCCGCCGCCGTCGTCTCTTCCTCATCTTCTTTTAATTCTTATCCTGCGACTCGAACAAGAAGGTTTCGATTTTTTTGGGACGCGCGGCATTCTTTCAACAATTATACAAGTTTTACCGAAATAACCGTAGCTCGTGAATAATCCGATAAAGAAAAGTTATAACTACTAATCCGCGCAAGCGAGTCTTTCGTGCGAAATCAAGTTTCTCGCGGGAGCTTAAACTCGCGTATATCCGTATCGCAATCACAGTAATTAATACGCGCCGCGCGAATAATTAAAGCGATAACGCCCGAGTCCTGCAGCCGCTTTCGTGCAGTGCTACTATATGCGCGACCGTTAGATTCCGTGCACTCCTCTCTGTCGCTCGTTCTACTTTTCGAAGAGAAAAAAAGAACTGGACCGTCCGCTCGTTAATATGATGAAAGGTCACATGATGAGTACCTGATGCGTCCACTCGACCTTATAAACCGCTGGCCTGGCCTGTATCAGGCAGTCGAAGTAGACGTCGCTACCCTCCTTGATGGCGTTCGGATCGAGGCTTGTGCCCAGTCGGATTTTCGTCTCGGGCTTATCTGCAAAAGTTCGATTGCGAAAATGCGTTTAGAGAAGCTCAAGAGTAGACTCTCGGCTTTTCGCGAAAGCCACTGGGTTTTCGCCGAGCAAGTCGAGCGTAATAGACGCGGTTAGCGCCTCGTATATAGTACAGACTTCCGACTCGTGAAATGAGAAAATTTCTATGATAGAAAAAGAAAACGTTTCCACCGACAATCTACGCGTTGCGGATGCACGCGCGTTGCCGTTCTCATTTCTGTTTGGATATACCGCAGTAAGAAAAATCTCGAGCGTTATCAGGCACGCTGCCAACGCAAATCTCAAATTTTCCAAATATTCTCTACTTCAGTACCTGGAAAGCAATATTGCAACGGATATTACGATATTTGGATTTTAAAATTCAAAGAATACAGTCGGCGATGAAAAAAAAAGAATACATTTTTATTTGTTTTTGGTTCGTTCGAAAGCTCGAGTCCGAGCGCGCGCGTATCATTCAATCAAGCGAGCGGGAATTGGTTTTTCAGTATCCGAATGCCTGCAGGATATCCGCAAAAACCATCCCTTTGATAGCCCTCAATCGTCGGCCGGTGAAAATCCGCGCAGTGGAAAAGACGAGAAAGTGAAAAACTAAGCGCTATAAATTGCGAGCTTACATTGTATTTCCAAAAGCCAAACATCCTCGATGGGACTGCTCCGAATGATTGTGTTCTGCGCACGACAAAACAGCCGTTTTCCTTCGTCCTCTTTGCTCGCCGTGAAGGACAAAACGCTGGTCGTCGTATTACCGTCGGGTGTCGTCTGAAAGAATATAAAAAAGGTGAATTTGCGATACACACACGTATGGATGAAAGAAAGAAAAAAGAGAGCTCGGAGCCTTAAAATAAAATTTCCCAACGGCTATAGAGGCTTACGCGCAGGCGTACAGTCGCCGTTTTTATCGTTCCACCGCGATTAAGCGAGGAATCTATATTTTCCTATCGAATCATATATAGGAGGCACGCCCTCGAAGAATCATTCTGACGCGGCACTTTTTTGTTTTTCCAGATAGCAAAGTATACGCGACGGCGCCTCTATTGTTTCAGCTTCGCTTTATCTCGCTTCCCTCTCTATCCCTTTGTTTTTCTTTATATTTCTGGCGGAATATCGGGAGTTCGCAAGATTTTATGTAATCGCAGAAGGGACGGTTGGAGAAAATAGCTCATCGCGGCGCAATAAGCGCTGCAGCAAATTATTTAAGAATACATGCACTTGTATAAGCTTGAAATGCGTCTTCATCGTCGTAACTATATATGACTATATAAGGTAGTTAACGAGAGCGCGGTTGGCTGGACATAAAATGCGTATTTTCATAGCAAATTAAGCTACAAACACGACGTAAGTAAACGAATGTCTCAAGACATTGTTGTTTGCATCTACGTGTGACCGTGTATGACTGGCACCTTGACCATCTTGAATCAATCTCGAACAATATTTTACCATATAAAATTATTTAGTTATTTATTCAACAAGATAGCTCTTGGCCGGTGTTCTTTACACAGTAAAGTAAAGTTCACTCCGATCGTCCCTTAATGCGAAGGGATAATAAGCTCGGAGAGATGTTTTTGCTGCTGCCACCACCGGTAAGCGTGGGTGCGCGAGTACTGGAAATCGATATTCCCTTTTTACCGTTTCACCGCACACGAGAAATGTATTTTCATATATACACCGAGACATTATTTATTGGCGAATGTTGTGTGATGAACGAAGCGGACGTTAGTGAAATATGAAGTAGCTACATGATGGATTCGGTAATGTTGTTAAAAGCTAGTGTCGTGTTTGGGATATATGGTTCATTGTATATCAAGCCGCTTATTTGGAATTTTTTTAAATAGTAATGAGAAGGCGTGTTATCCAAAAGTGCACTCTTAACACGTCCGACTTTTACCCCTGAATAAAAGATGAGTTCGTTCGATACTATTTTCAATTTTAACAGCCCTCTACTCCACATTCGCTTTAAATATTTTCCGAAAGTATACTTTGATACATTACCGTTGGGTTTCGTATTTTATTTCATTTTACACGATTCATCAAAAAAGTAAAAATCTGACAGAACATTTACTGAATATCGTTGTTAAAATCATCTCATTTTCTGATATCTGATGTTCGAAATATCACTCGAATACTGCGCACTGCAAACTGGATTTTATATAATTAACCTCCGCTAATTGGCTCTTTTAAATTGTATTTACTCGAAATTGCTTGTTTATACTTACACATAGTGTCCAGATTTTATGGGATACGTTGGCTTATACTGTAGTCATAATACTACAAAAATGTTCAGTTTTTTCGGAAAAGTTTAAACAGCTCGTTATTAAAACAATATCTCTATTTTACTTATGGTAGTATCTCTTGATTCATAATTAAGGTGACGCGAGAAGAAGCTGTTTTTTGAATGCTTCGAAATAGAAATGGGTTTTCCTATGTAAAGACGTTAAGTTAATTAAAGGCTATACGCCAGATTTGCTTGATGATTGTTAAACTTTGTTTATAGAATTACGTACGTATAGTTAAGCATTTTGACTGTTCCACATTTGAACTTTACCGACAGTTTGCGTATGAAGCCCTACACAACTGTTGCTATCGATTCTGACTAACTCCTTGCACATCTAAGCACCTTAGGGTCTTGGAGCTAAAGGGATTTTTTCCTCGTACGATGATCAAATTCCGTATCGAATAAGACGCGCGAGATAGAATAGCGTAGCCGAGGGCTTTGAAGTAAGTTATGTACGTACGTGTAGGCTGAATATACTGAATGTGTGCGCGTGTATGTGTGAGTGTGTGTATGTGTAGATATAGATATAGATACGTACAGAAAGGATCTTGCCCGGGTAAATTGTCAATTTTGCACGGGCTGGTACTTACGGTGTCCTTTGAATACGGCAGCTTCTGATCTTCCATCAGCCAAGTGACGAGGGCTGGCGGCCGACTGCCGGACGTGGTACAAACAAGGTCGTGCCTCTTTCCGGCGGACAGCCGCCGATTCGCCCCTTCGATATTGACCGTTAATGGACTAACTGAAATAGTACAAAATAAACACTCATCAGTCCCGTCAAATGTAGCATCTATACTGTATATAAGATATATGAGAGAATGTTTTCGCGAATTTGTGTTTGTCCTTATTTATGCATGTTAGTCAGAAAACTGAAAAGATTAGTCTATTTTGGGAATTGAATATTTTCTTGGTTCAGCTATATTTTATTTTAGCTAATTGCTGGAAGATGAAAGACATACATGCGAGATATAGATTTTCGTACGTCGTTCAAGTTATTTTTTCCTTCCAAAACAAAACGTATAACTGTAGGAATCGATTAGAATTGAATTCTTCACTCCGTATGAGAGGTTTATATTATACCATTATATATTTATTCGATTATTTTGTATCTAAAAATTAATTAACCATGCGCAGGCGCCAGCAAACACATACACACATTTATATGTATATAATACAGCCAACTTTTTTTCTCGTGCAAGTCGATTTCACCAAAATAAAAAGATCGATAGGCGACACAGACAAGGACGGTGATGGAAGCCCACATTGACAAATCGTTTTTCGTTACAAGAGCCTATTTATCATCGTCGCGTCTTTGCGTTTACTTTCTCGTAAGTTATCTGCAGCTGAGAGGGAGTCCAGGGGTAAGCGTCGACTTATATCTTGCGTGAATTAACTAATGCAGCTCTATATAGGAGGCCCTCGACATTTTTTCACGCGCAAGTTGGATAGCGCGACATTTTTTCATAGGCCTTATTATGATTGAACACTTAACCATAGTCATTCGTTTTGATTTGTGAAAAAAGTTTTTAATCCAATTATATTAAACGAAGTCATGCATAAAAATTTTAGGGCGAATGCATACATCATTTATATCACACCGATCAGTGTAGGTGAATATAATGCTAAATAAAATTGAATTTCACTGGGTAACGATTAATATTAATTTTCAATTCATTTGCAAATACATACACATATATATATATATTGGATAATGGAAATTTAGTAAATTGCATTACACATACAGCTAGAAGTAACATTTTGGTATCTAATATTATGATTCCAGTATAAAGTCCATAAAGCAACTCTGTTAAAAATATGGAATTTTTTTAACAAAATAAAATAAAAAGTTACGTTTTAAATGCCAATAACAAAATATCAATTGAGATAAATGTACGTTTTGTTTATAATTAAATCAGTTTATTCCACTATGCATTGATTCAATTAGATTTTACCTATATAATGAATCGTAAGAAGAGGTTATAGCGATCCATTATAAAGTAAGGATGATAACGGTTTGTTGAATAAACTGATTCAATCCCATGAAATCGCAATTTTGCTTGATTTAAGCTTTCGCTAAAGAGGGCAAAGTAGTAACTTTTTTAATATAGCATTCACTTTATTGCACTGTACATGAGTAGAGATTGGAGGATCAAAGCTTGAACCGAGAGCATCAAATGTATCGTAAAATTTTAAACGATATTTCAAAGGACAAATTATTCTTTCTTCTGTAATTATAAATTAATTTTTGTAATTTTAGCTTTATACATTATCGCTACATTTCGAGATTGTAATATAGCAACGTCCTTATAGTACCAGTGAACAACGTCATAAATAGCAATTTATTTCACAGAGGTAGTAACAATTTTTTATCTCTTTCAACTAGACCCCGCGGTCATTTTGAAAATATTAAAACTTTGCATGGCCATCGGATCTACTAAAACCATTAACTCCTAGTTAAAGCGCTGCATCAAAATTCCCAACGTAATTGAGATGCTCCGCTAGCTATATATACGCTTATGGAATACACTGAACAAGATTAGTCTGCTGCTGAAATGTGTTTCGCTTCCGTGTATACTAAAATACCAAAGGCTGTTATTTTTTTTACATCTACAATGTAAAACGTGAAGCTATAAAAAACATTAATTACAAGTGCCTTTTAAAAAGTTTGCTAATACGACGTGTGTGTGAGAGAAAAAGCATTTTATAACCGCAGATTAAGTCGTTTAATTATACTGCAGGCGGTATTTTAAATGAAGAGAGAAACACGTGGTTCATAATAACGCCATATTATAACCAGAAATCAACATCCGAATCGACGCGAAAAATCTTCGCAAAAAGGCTCCAATATAAGTGCCAATGTATTTGGCATCGCTGTATAATACCATATATACCCTACTCGACGTTTATTGAACCATCTCGTGTTTATACTGGGCATACCTAGCACTGCTGCAAGCGGCGTTAGAGTGGGAGCACGTTTTTCTCCCTGTGTGTGTGCGTGGGTGCATCTGCATGCCGCATATATTGGAGTGTGGGTATAGAGCAGCGGGCTCGTTATTTTTCCCGTTCGCTACGACGCGCTGCACGCATATCGATATGCGACATTTATTCATACAGCGCCGAGAAGAGGGTGAGCCTCGATAAATCCAGCCCTCGTTTGCTGCTATATTTCTTGGCGAGGCATGACTTTCCCTCTTGGAACCTATATAGGAAGCAACAGCTCGGCTCTATGCTGCTAATCATTTCTCGCTCGCGGCGCATATATATATATATATATATATATATATACATACATACATACATATACCCACATGTCTCGAGAGATTCTAAGCTCGAATTTTTCCCGACTTTTTAAGCTCGAATAGGTGAGAGCCCCGTGCAATGACGACTATGTGCACGTCGAACAGACGTTATTCCAGGATGCTTGCCTCCGAGCAGCAGCAGCAGCAGAAGCTGGAGGAGGCGACGACGCTGCTTATATGACTCCGCGGTGAAGTGGGTGTGAGGGGCGAGGTGGGGTGGGAGGGGAGCGTAGCTGAAGAGAGGAAGTTGAAGGCAGCTAGGGAAGGGACTGATTTGCATGATTCACGAGTGGTCTAATTTAGGTGGCGGTCGATGTGCCGAGAGGGAGAGAGAGAGAGAGATAGAGAGAGAGAGAGAGAGAGAGAGAGAGAGAGAGAGAGAGAGTGCAAGAGGGAGTAATACTGTATATGGGTGTGCAATATGTTCCATGTCGTATGCGCGCGCGCGTGCGTGTGTATGTGTATATATAGGTATGTATATATTCGCGCTCGGCCGCCCGGGCGTCGGCAAGCGTGTAAGCGCCCGCTGACGGGCTGAAACGTTGCTCACTTTATAATGTAATCAGCCCGAAAGTCGATACATAGTTGCCGAAGGTTCCCACTGCGCGCAGCCTCCTCTCTCCTGCGCGAGCGCGCGTCAATGTGGATTGCGCGTATTCCTATACTGCATATATCTATGTGTACGGGTATAGTTGTTGCTATATATAGGTGTATGCATCAGCGGGAGGCAGCATTCGCTCTATAGCTCGCTGCTTCTCTTGACGCGCGTATACATACATATATATGTAATACGTATAAGAGCTGGGCTGGTTACCCAGCAGGTTACCGCTGAGCTGCTGCGCGCAGCCCCGCAGGGAGTTACAATATAGCTTTAATGCGATAAAATTAATATTGAAAATTCTTTGTAAAATGTTCTGCTTGTTTTTAAGCAATGATATTTTATTGCGAGTTGCCCGATGGAAATGCAGATTGAGACGTGGTTTATAGTATACGCTGTATACTATTGAAATTAAATTGTTGTCGCTCCCTCGAGACTGCTATTTTGACTGGCAAAAATATGGAAATATGAAGTCTAGAAGATATAGGACAGAAAGTTCAGTATTCCGTGTTGTATCGTCAAATCGAGATCCACGTATTTTTCCATTTGGTTGGTTCTGCCGGTCTGACTGTATTTGACCTTTTCTACTTAAGATACTTTAGCATTCTTTATATACCCTTATCTATAGTTGATTTTCCTATTGTTAGCGAACGCTCAATTATCATCGTTATTGGGAGTAATGGTTTGATTTTATTGTGAGGTATGCCATTTTTTATCATGATATTTTTATGTCAGAGAATACAATTGATGTACTTTTATCAGATATATGTACGAATGAAAATGTAGGGGGAAGAGGATGAAACGTTATATACGTACTACGGTTCCTCGTTAAGAATACAATACAATATTGGTAAATTTTTATCAAGCATTTTACCAAGAGTATTCCATCAGTTTTCAATTGGAAATTAAAACAATATTGGTATATGCTTCATTATTCGTATGTACGAAGCAAAATTATTCACTGAACTGCGAAACGTCAAGTCTGCTACTGCCACACACAATGCATTATTACATTGTAATGCATTTGTTGTTAGAATTCAGCAGGGTTTATAATTAATGAGCAAAGTTTATTAATCCTCAGCTTATTAATCCATATACATATACGCTCACACCCAGAGCTAAATTCAGATACGTCGATATTACAAAATTCACAGCAATACGTCGATGCCCTTTGGCTAATTCCAATTAACGCTACCGGATATCCCAGAAAATTCATGTGCACGTGTGCCAGTCACTAAAGTAATCATCACAGTCGGTTCGTTCACCGCAATTTTTCGACGAAAACAATGGGAATGATGATACAATGGATCCAATTAAAGACCGGACGTCGCACAACAATGCAAACTATAATTATTCACCGAGTTGTTGCGCAACGGCTATAGTTAGAGACTCAAAGGCACGGGACAAAAAAGTTCGCTGATATAAGTGGAAACTCGTTGGGCTTCGCGAGTAAGAGAGAGAGAGAGAGAGAGAGAGAGAGAGAGAGAGAGAGAGAGAGAGAGAGAGAGAGAGAGAGAGAGAGAGAGAGAGAGAGAGAGAGAGAGAGAGAGAGAGAGAGAGAGAGAGAGAGAGAGAGAGA